>CAIGQV010019070.1:22404234-22422027 GCA_903798115.1 Danio jaintianensis | reverse complement strand
AAAAAAAAAAAGATGGTTACACTTTACTTTAGGTCACAATTCAGGGTATAAACAAAGCATGAACTAACACTACTAGCTTAAACTACTAATTATATGTTTATTAATAGTTAGTAAGGTAGAAGTTGGGTTTAGGTTTTGGGTAGGATTAGGGATGTAGAATAAGATCAGAATTTATAGCTACTAATGAACAGTAAATATCTTTATAATAGGCAGGTAATAAGCCAGTAGTTAATAGCATGAATTGTGACCTAAACTAAAGTGTTACCAAAAAGATCATAAATACAACTTTTTGCTCTTTGGAATAATGTACTAATGAATTAATAAACAAAGGATGTGTTTTAAGATACTAAATTATTTGCAAATGATTGAGACGAGATTTGCTGGTGAAATAATATTAGCAGAATTACTAGTTAACCAAAACAAACAGACACATTGCCTGCAAGAAAAAAAAAAGATGAATTAAAGGAAAATGTGATTTAGTTACCGCAATAGAGACTATTACACAATACATAGTAAATGATTTTCTTTTTTTTTCATTTAAATACATAAGTGCCAATATCATATACTGGGGCTGAACAATATATCGTTTGAGCAATATCGCAATGTCTCCGCAATAGTCACATCACAGCATTAGATTATTTATTAAAGATTAAAAGACATATATATTATTAAATATACTTTTTTTTTAAAATTATTTAAACAATGATGGCCATGTTATTTTACATTTTACTGTTCACTTTCTGTACTTGAATACTGTTACATTCCCCAGAAAACCAGAAAGCACTGTTTATTTCACTTTTATTTTTGCTATGTTATTTATATATGCTTGTAATTTATTATATTTTATGGAGATGCACTGCATAGTCCCCAGTTGATCTAAATTAAAGAAATCTTTCCGAATAGAGCCATTTAAATCACCTGGTGAAGTTATATTCATATCGCAGCAAAACAAAATATCGCAATGTCAGGATTTTCCAATATCGTGCAGCACTATCATATACATGTATTTATGATTACAATTTAACCATGACCAAAAAGATCATGATTATTGGCAAATATCTAAAAGGACACAAAGTGAACAATTATTTTATATTGACTTGAAATTACTATTATAAAATAACATAACATTAAAAACAACTACACTATGTCAGAAGAGAAAGGAAAACAAAATAAACATTGTACGTTTTGCAGTTTTTACAATAACGTTCTTGGTAGGCAAGCTTTAAGTGTGTGTGACAAATGATGAATATGGGTTAAAAGAAACACCAATATTTCTGAGTGTTCAAGGACATTTAATATAACGTGAAGGTGTAGAAATGTCAAATTTTATTGTAAATATCTGAAGACAAGTAATACATATTTGCCAAACCTCTGTATTGTGACAACCCAAATTAAAGGCAATTAATAGACATCTAATTCTGAAGTTATGGTGTACTCAAGGCAAAATAATTCAGATATACAGTACAGCACATCCCAGAACGTCAAAAAAAATTCTGAGCTTAAAATGGACGTTCCATTTCTAGAAATTGCATCAACACAAACTTGCTGACGCTGCTTAATACTATTATTAAGAGAGTCAGGTGAACATGGAGAAAACCGGCGCCACTTGTTATTAAGAGGACTTCTCCAAACGATGGTGTCCAGTGTCTGCCCTGGGGTCCTGGAGACCGAGAGCTCTCCAGCCCAATCATTACTCACAAACCCTCAAGGGGAGGAAAACCTCACAAAACACTGCCAGTGATAATGGACACTTCATGCCTCCCATTCCTCTTATTACACCTTGTCAATCAACCCGTCCGAATGTCACAATCTGACAGTGCTCAGAATAACTGCGTCTGTCTCTATAGGCTTAATGTCTTGGTGCGGTTGGTTGGTTCCTGTCGGAGAACAGATGTCAGCGCAGTCAGCACTGTTCCTAATCCATGCTAACTAGTGCAAGGAAGGGAAGGACGTTGAAAGCAAAAGACAGGGAGGATCTGGTCTTCATGGGTGTGCTCATGTGTGCATGTTCCAGACAGAGGAGGACAGATAATTGGAGTGATGTGGCAGCAGGTGAGAGTATTTAAAGCAGCAGCCTGTTTTAAAGCTGTCAGGAGATCTTCGTGGGTTCCACACCTGAGGCTGAATCAGACGTTGGGTCAGAGGAAACAGACAGACACATGCCAGACCCTCAACAGCAGCATGCCAACCTAGAGTCTGCTGTACGTAGAGTGAAGAAGTGTTGACGCTAAGATTTGTCTTGAGTTTACTCTTGCTTATACTAACCTATGATTTGATTTAATAGTGACACGGACTTGTGTTTGTGAATATTAAATCTCAAAAAGGTTGGTATTTAAATACAAAGTCTGAAAGAACAGTGTTTCATCAGAGTCTATGCATTAAACCACCACTACAGAGAGAAATTATATCATCTGTGCAGGGTGTTGTGGAGTGAAATTGCTTTTCTAAGGAGTCAGGAGATATTCATTCATTCATTTTCTTTTTGGCTTAGTCCCTTTATTAATCAGGGGTCACCACAGCGGAATGAACCGCCAACTTATCCAGCATATGTTTTACGCAGCGGATGCCCTTCCAGCTGCAACCCATCACTGGGAAACACCCATACACTGTCATTCACACACATACACTACGGACATTTTAGCTTATCCAATTCACCTATAGCACATGTCTTTGGACTTGTGGGAGAAACCGGAGCACCCGGAGGAAACCCACGCGAATACAGGGAGAACATGCAAACTCCACACAGAAATGCCAACTGACCCAGCTGAGGCTCGAACCAGCGACCTTCTTGCTGTGAGGCAACAGCGCTACCCACTGCGCCACCGCACCACCCTTCTAAGGAGTCAGGAGATATTTTAAATAAAATTATATTTCACTTTTTGAAGACTTTAGAAATTGAAGCAAAGCAGCGAACTGTACCTAGGGGCCAGACTGCGAAGAAACATTTGATTTGGGCATCCAACTGTAAGTTCCAATGACGGTGTCTACTGGTGGATGAAGGTTCACTGCGTGTTCTGCCTTTTCATTGTACAATGTTCTTTCAGTTTAACTTTAACTCATATGTGACTACAATTTTAATATGAGGTGGTTTAGAATACTAATATATTTATCTTTTGTTTTATCTGACTCCAATAATAAAACATTAAGAAGATTATATCAATATATAATTTAGATGAATGTTTGAACCTTTTGTCTTTACTCGTAACTATTACATTTGTTCATTCGGATGCTCATGTCGCTCAGAGGAATCGCCTCGGCCGGTGGCGTCCCTCACGGTCACACTCTCGTCAGTCTTGATTATTAAACAGAGGTAATTAACTAATACTGTTAGATGGCCGCTTCTATGCTTGCTCATTCTAAAGTATTTTTGATTAGTCCCCTTAGTTGTACACCCTTGAGTTAAAGGTAATATTATTTCTAATCAGAGGTCAAGGCCATTATTATAAATATAACCGACTACTGTTCTCTATAATAATTTTGGTTTAGCCAAGCTCATGGTTTCCCATGTACACTTAATTTAGAACAACATTACTTTCAAACAAGGGTCAGGCACCCTATCTAGGTTAGTTGTGCAACACCTTGTTGCCCTAGATGGAAATAACTCCTTTTCCACCCAAGTACACTTGAATCAATATCAAGAGTCAGTCGGATCTCTAAATACAGTTAGTGTGCCCGATGCTCCATCTCAGCTGGACTTTAGTCCGTTACTGGCCTGACAGCATAATCTACTAAAATGAATAACTACAGAGTAAGCAGAATGCGTTCAAACATAATTTAATAGTCAGGTAAATATGTATTATGTCAATTATTCAGTCAATTCATAAACAATCAATACAAGACATCAAATTCTCAAAGATAGATCTAAGATCAAAAGATGCATACCTGACTTCCAAATATACATAGTATAGAGCATGAGAGCTGTATACTACGGGCTGATCTGGTTGTAGAATCGCGCCGAGCTTTTTGACACTTTCCCTTAAATAGTCAGACCAGGGATCTCCTTCAAGGATGGGTGTGTGGAACAACAAAAGGCATTTGCATTTAATGGCATGTTAGATCTGAAGAGTGACTGCCTATAGGGAACAAATGGTAATTTGAATAGAAGTCCCCTAGGTAAAGGCACATCCTTAGCAGTGGTTTAAAAGATACCTGAAGTTATACATCTATTATTTTGATTATGTTCTGAGGAAATGAGATCATTGTATCAAGTGATATCAAACATGATCGATAAAGTCACTTGGATTGATATAGAACATTCATATTTTGAGATGACCATTCTGTGAGTTAAGATGACCTTTCTGTGAGTTGGGTAAGGGGGAAGAGTAGGGGAAGGGAAGGGAGTGCGGGAGAGAGCTTTTCCCGTATTCTCGATCCATGGGGTGTGGATGTAGATGTTTGCATTGTCCATGTGGATGCATAAAAGTATCTGAGATTTCTAAATCTTACACAACTAACCATTTGATATAATCTCCAAAATGTGTGTGAAAATCTATTGGTAAGCCTGTATTTATCAATTAGTGATATTTATATTACTTAAATTAGGTTTAGGGCTACTAATAATTTTGTAAAAGTTTATTTTACACTAAATTTTTATCAGTATATACACAATAACATTTTTCTGGAAATAAAATAAAGGTTTTTTTATAATGTAGAATATCCTCTTACTTGCATTGCAAATAAGATTAAATGCCTTAATACTGTTCATGCACGGTTGACTTAACCTACTATATAAAAATTACTTTGGCACTTCTGACATGTGCTTTTTTCTGTAAATTTGTTTAAAAATGATGTATCATGATATTAATAAACATGATACAAATATACGTGAACTGAATTAAAATGAGAACTAACCAGCAAGCAGTGTTGGGAAAAGTTACTTTAAAATTTACAAATTATATTTTAGGGAAAGTAATGCCTTATATGTTACGATTGCATCTGGACTGGGCTTGCATAATAATAATATTTGGAATAACATAAAAAAATAACAGTTATTTTTGAAAATTGTAAAGCTCTTTAACACCAAAAGTGAAACGTGAAGTAAATAAACCTCAGGCTGAAGAAAATATAGGTTCACATTGACGACACAGTTGACGAGCAGCTCATACAAACCTTTGTGGATTGCATGAAGAATAGGAGGCATGAAAAGTTCAACTCTGTTCAGCGATAATTATCCAGGGGTTTGTATATCACAGTTATTATTCATTTAAAGGGCACTGAATTTTACTGAATCTGTTTTGTGCAAGTGAGATGAGATACAAGTTCACATTTAATTTAACGCCATTACGTTTTTTTGAAAAACTTGAAAAATGTGAAAAAATAATGAGCCACATTACTAGTTACTTGAAACAAGTAATCTGATAATGTAACTCGCATTACATCTAAAGCATTACCCCGAGCACTGCTAACTAACTAACTAACTAACTAACTAAATAAATCATTGAATAGTTATGCTACTGAATGGTAATTACTTTTATCGAGCTTGTAAAAGAAATAAAGTTCTTGCGACTTGGGGAAAAAAAGAACAGACTGCATTTTGAACTCTAAGAAGTCAGCAGAAGCAGCATGGAAATACTAAGAAATGTTAGTACAGAGTTATGAAACACATATTGCAACTTTTGTGTCTGACCTCCACTAACCACTGTGCTTGGTATTTTCAGCTTTGCAAAAGGTCTAACAAGAGCAGGACCAACTACAAACTCACTCACTCCTGGAAAGAAAAAAAAAAGAAAAAAAGAAAAAAAAAAAAGTCAAACAAACGAACCAGGATTGTCAAATATTTCCAAATATATCACGAGCCACAGGAAACAAGTTACTTGCCAGGTAATTCCAGCACAAATCCTTTCATGTGTCATGTGCTGTATTTGTACGGTTTCCTTGAGTGCTGAAAAGTGCACTTATGAAACCGAACAGCTAGAGATCCCAAGGACACACTTAGTATGGAGGGACGGGTTTCTGTCTATGTGCACTTAACTGAACCCTACACTGCTCAACCATGCAAGGGCACACAGAATCTCCCATTTGTAGAGACACAGAATTCTTGAGACAAATTCCAATGGACTTTCATCAGCACTACACGCTTCAATATTTAATGAAGAACTTGTTTGCATTTCAATGTTGACACAAACCCAACTGAACACTTTTGAAGTCTCAAGCAAAACTTATCCAAAAACACACACTTTCATTTATAAAAACATTTCACATGATTTTCAAGAAGCTCCAGTCAACCACAGGCCAACATAAAAGCATTGTGCCCACATGATCTTTGACAGCTTTTAATGTGCTTTGGCCATTCCTTTTCATGATATTGGTCATTTGATTTTGGGGTCATGAAAAATTCACTTTGAACACTTTGTTATTTTTTTTTTTAATAAAGATAATGGGTCTCATTCACTAACGCTTTGCGGAAAGCCATTATATGGAGCTAGTGTGGGCGTGTATATGCAAATTATTAATATTGTGCACGAGGATGCTCACTGAGAACAATTCAACTTCACCAACAGAAGAACGAGTTTAAGAACAAACTCATGTGCGTACACACGTGTTGAGAATTAGGCGGAACGTTTTCGTGAGAACTTCAAATGTGCATATAAACATGAAAAAAGTATGCAATTATTAGTGAACGAGACCCATTGTCTCTACAAAAATGTTTATGCGTTCATTTTACAATCACGTATAAGTACTGGACAACCAAAACAACAGTAGCGGACTATAGTGTTACGGAAAAACTTTTGTGATTAGTTTTAGGTTTTAGTACAATGTTGTCATGTAAATGTACCTTTAGCTTGTTAATTAATGTTGAAAGTTTTATTTTGAACAATTCATTTATGTTAATCCAAATCAAATCAAAAACATATATATTCTAATAGAATACCAAGAAATAAAACTGTCCTCCATTTTGTTCTTTGTTGAATATAGTAAAGTTAATTTTGACTGACATTTCATGATGATTTGAATATCAAGCAGAAAAGCTTCAATATAACAAATCTGTGAACGAAAGGCTATATAAAGTCTAATGACCCTATTTTTCATTCAGTGTTCCCAAATCAAACCAATACCACATATTGGTCAGATAAGAATCCCAAACAAAGACTGCTTTATATTGGTATATATGCCTTTGTGAGAGCAGACAATTTTAAAGTGGGGTCATCTCTTAACTTCAATGTACATCATTTCTAAAAGGGCACTTCAACACAAGAGTATTAAATCAATGGCTTATTTTTTAGGATACTGTAAGGTCCTCAGACCTGAATAATATAGAATGAAGAGGTCATCTGCTATATATGTATGTTGTGGGGAAAATGTACAATCTGTGATGTAAATAATTTGTCCAAAAGTTAATCACGCAAAAAAGACAGGCTCTCATATTGCAAAGGAAAAAACCGTCTATGTATCCTTGTTCTTGTTCAAATACAGCATTATTTTCGGTGCAAAAGAAATATATTGAGATGTGTGAACTGCACACAGAAAAGTAAAAACAAGAGAGCGTCAAAGGCAGAATGCAAAGACATTTCAGCATCTCCCAAAAGGATTCCTTCAGTATCTTAATTACCCAGAGCCATTCAAGTGAATATAACAAACAGCATTTTTTATTTTTACCTCTCTCCTTTAGCTGGAATCCATTCAAATTATTGTTAAACCATATGTGTGTGACTATATCCAGAATTGCAGGTACATCGTTTTCTATAAACTGGAATGATGTACAACAAATGTATAATTTAGTCAACTGAATCCATTATTAATGTAAAATAGTTTTAAAAAATGCCTAAACGTGATAGGGAACATTTGCTTCTGTTGCTAATAGTTGTTTAACTTATGGTTAAACTTTAAAATAGTTGACATTGCACCATTTCTTTTTGCTCTAGCTCAAGATGCAAACCTCAAACCAGATACCACATAGCATGTTAAAAACAGAATTATATGTATTTTAACTATATTATTGCTTTTTAAAAGTGAACGAGAAATTTACTGAAATATCACAATAACAGAGTTGACGTTTAATCTACTATTGGTGTCTCTTAAACATTTTTGCACAAATGAATGAGAGAAGACTAATGGTATTCCTCAATGCCTTTCAGAGTTTCTCATAAGTGGAGGTAAAAATCACTTGGAGCAAATCGCATGATTTTTCTATCACTGCTTTAAAAGATAGTTAAGCCTTTTTATACTGTAACTGATGTAACAGAGTTGACCAGAAAGAAGGGACAGACACAAAGTCCATTTTTCTATATATTCTGTGTTATTTGTATAATACAAATAACACAGAAAAAAATATTTCATGTAAACACAACTTGGTAAAAAAAATATGAATTAGGCTTAATTATTTTATGATAATTTAAGCTGAATGTATGATTTAGGAGGCAGAGAAGGTAAAAAAATAGGTAGAGTGGGAGTCTTCAAATTAATGTTTTCAAATATAATATATATATATATTTTTTAGATATAACTTATGCAAAACTGTTTTATTAAAGTTTTTTAGTTTTTAGTTTAAAAAAAAAAAGACAAAGGTAACCTGAGAGATGCAAAATGCAATCGCAATTCTAGAATCATCCATGAAATGTTTTGGAAATTAATAGTCATTCAACAAACTTCAACAAAGATAAACAGATCAAAATCACAATCCTGTTCACATTTTGTACGGTTGTAATATCTGCTACTGCAACAACTTGTTAACACCGATGCTTCTCACAGCAGCTTCACATTAAAACTGTGAAACACATGATACTCGTGAAACGCATGTAAAATATGGTTTTGGAATACGAATACCACGTGACCATTTTCACGTTTCATGTGCGTTTCACTTGCAATTTTAACCTGCAAAGCTCACATGGCACTGATGTCAATTTTCTATAAGGGTTTAATTTGCATGCAATATAAATAAACAAAGTAACTATAAAGAATTTGACTGATGATATTACTCAATTGTTTTGAGATTTTTATAAATATTGTGATAAACTGCTATAGTGAATGCTTTTGACTATAATAATCATGTAGTGACGTAATTCCTCAACAAATTATATATCAAGGCTGTCTCTACATTAATACCAGTGAATAATTAGGACTGTGTTTTATACAGACACTGCACTAATTAAGGGGAAACAAATAAATAGGAACAAGATTATAATATATAGAGATTGTTGGACAATATCTGAGAATCAATTACCAGAATGCACACTAACAACAAAATTAATGAGGATGTAATGTTGTAGTTACAGCGAGTAAGGCAGAAAATGGAACAGAACTGTTATGGTGATGAATGTTGAGAATTAAACAGCCATTAACGGTTTCGCTCTTAAACGTGTCTTGTTTATCTCTGACAAATAAAACCCAGAAATGAATGCCTCATTCATTTCTCAATGTGCATTACTCAATTAAATCTTTCAGACGTGAGAGAGATGAATAAGCCATGACAAAAAACATACACAAATAATAGCAGGCAAACTGCCCAAGAAAAATAAAGTGGTGGGAATTACCAGAGTCCTCACAATATATTATTTTATTTTTTATTTTATTATTATTATTTATATATAAAATGCATTACCTCTTTATAAATCATTAAAAACATTGTCTAAACTTTCCTTGTGACTTTAGTGGTTCTGCACATAAAAATAATGACTTTATTCCCGCTTTATTTCACTCGTGAACATGTGCCCTATACTGACACTGAGTATGTTATTTTGGTTTTATGTGCACACAAAAGTATTTGTGTAAATTGGTAATATTCCAATTGAACCATTGAAGGAAAATGTCTATTTTGAGGATGTTTTTCGGTATTTTTCAGGCCTTTTTAGTATTTTTCTGAATGAGTCAGGATCTTTACGTCTATGGACGATGAGGGAGCTCTCAGATTTCATCCAAAACATCTTAATTTGTGTTCCGAAGACAAACTAAGCTCTTAGGGGTCTGGAATGACATATGGGTGAGTAATTAACAATTGTAATTTTTAAGTGAGCTAACCCTTAAACTAAATAGAAACATTTCTCAATGTGTTGATGTCATTTCAACATTATTGCTGCAGTGCAAAATGGGATTGTCAAGCAGATGAAAAAAAAAATTGTATGCATCTTTCTGCGATGCAACTTTATTTTACTAACTTGCTGCTTGCAATTGTAATTTTTAAGTGAACTAACCCTTTAACTAAATGTAAACATTTCTCAATGTGTTGACGTCATTTCAACATTATTACTGCAGTGCAAAATGGGATTGTCAAGCAGACCAAAATAAAGTTGTATACCTTTCTGCGATGCAGCTTTATTTTACTAACTTGCAGCTTGCCAGAAAAAAGAACTCAAGTTCAACAGCACCATCTATTAGACTGTAAAGAAATTGATTTTAGTATTCAACCAAATAGTATAATAAAAAACGGACAATATATTGATTTGGCAGTCCATTTATCTATATAATACTGCAGCAGAAAATATTGCAATATCGTGGTGTATCGATATTTTCCCCTCACCCGTAAAGGAAACAGTGTCAGTCTAGACAGGTAAAGTTCATGTGAAGGAGAAACAGCAGGTATCAGTCACATAAAATTCTCTCTTGCCTCAAAAACCCAGACTTTTACACAATCAGCATAAAGTCTGGAAAATCACCCACTGAATCAAGAAGGGTAAGTTTGAATGATGTGAAACTTGTTTATATTTTAAAGGTGCTTTGGATAAAAGCACAATCCTGAATGGCTCGCAGTCCCATTGTCTACCACGCCATCAGTGTCGAGCTGCTCTCTTCAGTCCTGAAGCGACACTGCAGGTGATCTTAACTCATTAGAAAACAGAAGAACACTTTCTGTTCTCGTGTCTTTTCTTTTATGACTCACATATTATGCACATATGCACAGACACACACACATAGACCGAGCGGTCTGTTCAATGGCAAATGCAAGGAAGTCATTACAGAAGTTTAGCACACAGACCTGGTGAATCATCTCTGAATGATAGCACTTAAAATCATTAAGCAGTAATGCCAAGGCCTCCGTGTAACAAACTGCTTTTGTCATCTCAGCATGCCAAACTCGGAGTAAGAGCGGCTGACGGACGGCACCTACGCATCCACTTCATCAAACCAGCATTTTTAACAGAACTTCACCTCAATAATGCATCCAGGGGCATTCATGTAATACCTTTTTGCCGATGTAAAAAAAATAGCTTTGTTATAGAGGCTGACGCAGGTTTATAACTCAGAGGATTTGGGTTAAGATGAAATCAATCCGGAGCATTGCGGTCATGGTGTGCGGAATTAACAAAATCGACAGGCGAGAATTTTCAGAGGGTTTTGCCTGATGTGAATTACAGAAAAATGAAATGAAGAGAAGCAATAGGAAAAATGGCTATTAAACAATCATTTTTAACGCTAGTGACAATTGAATTGCACATGCACAACAGAACTATCAACCATACAAAACATTTAATAAATTATGGTGATTGTGGAGAGTTGAATAACAGTTGCTTTCTGTCTTCATTATAAGGCCTAGGCAAACTCACAATACTTATGTTTCTATTCAAATATGCAGATTAGACTTACAGTATGTGCAAAACCGGAATATCACATAGAACATTTGTGAATAAAGCACAGTTTCTTTACAATGAGCCAATGAAAACAAAATTGTCACTTCCTGATAAACTGACAGCAAATATCAAAAAGAAAAATGGAAGTAGCTGCAGTAGGAGAAGCCGCTATGGGCCTTTTTTCTTATATAATATTTACTTGCATTTCATCTTCTTTGGTGCAAGATTAACGCACGGTGGCTTTTAGAGGCCGGACTTTGGCTAAGGTCTGCTAATTTGCTAACATCTGCTAAGATGTCTTACCCTGCATCTTGTCTTTTCGATAATTGCATTTATAGTTGTCTTTCTAAACAAAGGATAACATGGAGAAAACAGTTGGCCCTAAAAAATAACTCAGCTTCTTTCGGGCTAAGGATGCAACAAATGTCTTTCTTATCTGTCTGTAACAAAAGTCTCATCACTAAAATTAGCATTCCAGATTGTATGAATATGAAATCACTTATTACAGTCTCACTGTAATGCTAAATTAATTTCTGTTTCGACAAATAGATGGCCAATTCATAGGAGTACATTTTCATTTGGGGAGTAAGTAGATCATACAGAAACGAACAGTGATTTGAGGTTAACATTGTGTGGAGTAGCAACTAGTTTCCCACCGATGAAACTTCTTACCTGATTTTTCCATTATTGCCTGTTTATCTCTGTAAAGCTTTTTTGGCACAACGTGCATTGTATAGTGTTATATAAACAAAAGTGACTTTGTGGTAGAGGCTAGGGGTGGACATTGAATGCTTACACGTTTTCTAACAAAATCTTACCGTTTCTTATGATTCAAAATTTCTGAGCTCATGCAAAAGTCATACAAATGTACTTTCAGAACAGTAAGTTTCATCAGATATTAAGTTGCACCTCATCAAAACTGAATTATTGAGAGATCACAAAAATAATATAGCTGAAAAGAGTCAACATACAACTGCAACCTTACATGGTTTAACTGTATTCTTACCGTCATGCGTTTGAATAGGGATAGTGTATATTCATAATTTAAAGAGAATCAACATAGCCTGTATCTGCATAAAAACTATATTTAATTTGTATATTAAATATACATTATAAACATGTATTTAGCTCCTCTCACTCCACAAAAAATCTTTAAAATAAAGCATCAAACAAACAGCTAGTATAAAAAAAAACAACACTAAATTGCTCTTTTATTAGCCACAAACCTAAATGTGCAAGCTTTGCATATAGCTGTCGTAATTTTAAAAGAAGAATAAAAAGAAGATAGTAATGTAAGTTATAGCATTCATATAACAAGGAAAAAGATGCGACTTGTATCCCAGAAAATACAGTGAAGAAATTTGTAGTTAGGTCTAGTTAGGAAGTAATATTTTTGAAAATATTCTTTTAAAATATGCATACATTTACCCTTTTTGTATGCCTATTACTTAAAAAGTCTAACAAGTTGTTTTTTCCAATTTGTAATGTACAATTGTGGGAGAGGACATTTGTTTGATCTGAACTACAGCACAGAGGACGTACCTTTTCACCAAGGGCTCTGAGACTGTCCAAGAAGCGCTGCCAGAAGTCTTTGAAGAGGGGACGGTCAATTTTCTTCAGACTGTCCTTGGTGCTGGCATCAACACTGACGTAAAGTTGAGTAACAGGCACAAGATTCCTATAAACAAAGAAAAATAGTTAAAAATACTGTAAAATTAACATTGTGTAAAGAAGGTCTTGCTTTTAAACACATTTTAAGTGCATAGACATGAAGATCTAAACTATTTTAGCCAACTAGAGCAGTATTGTTTATTGTTGTGCGTATATAAAAACACAAATCAAAACACAACTAAGTGATTGAGTTGGTGAGGTGAAAACTGGGGTCAAGCTAGGAGCAAGAAAGGTTCAGATAATTTACCAACAACTGTCAGAACTGCATTAGCCAAGAAGAATGACTGAATCATTCAGCTCAGCTCTGGACTGTCCACCTATACATCACCCTATCACTATTTTAGTGAAAACACTGTATTTCTAACAGTTCACTGTCAGAGTCTATAGTTTAAACACTGCCAGCTACTATGGAATAGAAAGAGAAAGTATGTGAGTGACAAGTACCAGGCAGAAACCTCTACAAGATTTTCCTATGGAAAAGAGGACAAGTCAGTCGCCCTTGCTCACAACCGATTTTTACAACCGAGAAGCTGACCCGTATCCTTCAAACACAACAGTCTTCTTGAACAGATTCACAAACATACTGAAAAGCCTTAGTAGGTCAACAATAACTTTCTTTTCTTGTGCCATGAGGCTTTTTTCTCTCCCTAGATCTTAGATTTTGACTCCATTTACCACAATTCTGTTCCCATATAAGAATTTTTCATCAATGACACTGCCTTCCACTGGTCAATATCCTACATTAATGAAAGAAATCAGTTTCTACAGATAAGCAAATCAAGTCCTGTCTGTATTGTTCATGGCATCCCTCAGGGCTCAGTTCTTGGCCCTTTCTCTTTTTTAATTAACAAGCTTTCCTTTGAAAAGTAAATATATATTTGTTCCCAGGGATGGTCAGGACTTCCATTTCCTTTTACACTTGTGACTTAAATCTGAAAAACCCAATGTGTGATGTTTCATTACACTCCAAACATAGACGTTTTATTAAAAAGTTGTGATTTCTAACTTGTTTCTCAGTTAAGTCACACTTTGTTAACTACTTCACCAAACATCTTTCCTCCACCCCCATAAAACCTTGCACCACAATATTTAGATGATATGACTCAGCCCCACTTCCTGCTCCACAAATTCCCATTTGTTACAAATTTGTCCACAAATTCCCATACATTAACAATTCCCAAATTCAGACTGCCCTCCTTGGGCCTAATTTAAAACTCATTTAAATTATTATTGAAATGTTTATACATTTTCACACTCTCTCTATTTACACACACACACCATTTTAAAACACGCAAGATTTTCAAGCACGTGACCCAACCAGGATGATGAGCAAGAGCATTAAAATTGGTCTCAGCTTCACTGGTTACTTTGAGTTAGAGGTTTGTGCCAGTGCACCATTTCATCCTTTCCCCCTGAAACGAACGCAATAAAACATTAGCATATTGATACGAGTAAAGCAGCAGGTGTAGGATCTCATTATAATGCCTTATGAGAAAGCTTTGAGAGGGAACGCTCGGTTCTGGGACCCTCTGTGAATATCATTTTTTGCTTCTTTTGGTTTGTTTATCATGCAGTAAAGACCTGCCTCAGCAGAACAGTGTGACGAAGCTTGCAGCTACGAGATAAACAACGACTGACAAGTGTTTCTCACTTCCTTTGCGCACTGCCAACATGATATTTTAGCAGCTGAGGTGATGTTCCCTCACCCTCAGATAACCTGGCTGATCTGTGAGCAGCTTCTGCGTGCAGCAGTCAGGAGAACGAGGAGAGGATGTATTTTGCATTAAGCTGGGGAGCAAAGAGAGAGAGAGCTAAAAGCTTTTGGCTTCTCCTGAAAACTCATGAATTTCAGCACAATCTGCTGGAATTGGAGGAGCTGGGAGCCGAAGAAGCTGTGATTTGCAATTCAGTGCCTGATTATGTCTTATCAGTCCAGTTACAGCCCGAATGGGACTTCAAAGACTGTGGAAAGACTTCAAACTGGAGGATGTTCAGTAGTTACTAATGCAGATATGCAGAGAACAAACACATTTGAAAACAGGCTTGTCTGTGGGCACCAGATCAGATTCACTAAATGATGCATGACAAGATATATCCATTTTTATAACTACAATCAGGGCCTTAACTATTTTAGATACTGATTTTGCATTTAATATACTAATGCACCAGAAGGTTTTAAATCTTACCTGATCTCTTCAGGAAACTGGGCATTGGTGACCAGAAAGCTGGATATGTTCTGCTGGTGGAGTAGCTGAAGGAAGGAGTTGATCTCAGGATACATGATGGGTTCGCCCACCAGAGACAGAGCACAGTGCTTCACGGTGAGGCCCTCTTCAAAACGCTCAGGACGAACACCTGGAACACCTGTTACATGATTAAACATACTGCATGGTTAAAATTTGAAATGGTCACAACCTGAGAGCATTTATTAAAGCTTAGCTGGGCCATGTTTTTGTTATTATGCCCTCATATCTGCCATTGGCCACAGTGATTGAGTCGGTGTCAGACTGGGATGCATTTCCCATGCAATGACGTAACTCGCTGCTTAGTAACCATGCTGTGATGAATTGTTGGGAAAAGAAATGTAAAAAAAAAAAAAAAAAAAAAAACAGTTATTGCATTAGGATTATTTGTTTAATCATAGACAAACATTTCTACTTGTGAAGCGCCAAATCAGTGTAATGGGGCAAAATTGTTACTTACCAGTTTGGCTAAAACTTTTTATTTCTAACAATGCTATGAGCATGTGCTTTAGCCTGATTATCAGATAGCAAAGACTGGATTGTAATTATTTAAAGTGTTGGACTCTCATGCTCAGGGATGGGTCAAATTTCTACAAAATATTACTTCCGGGATGGTAATAAGTTTCACAATTTATTTATTTTTTCCAAATCTGGCTCTTGGTTACACGACAAGGGCCAGAAATCCTTTTATGACCACTTTTACTAGAAAAGTATGTGCGTGACTGGCGCGAGCGTGAGAGCACCCCTATAACCTCGCACCAGCGCTTGGCTGAGAATGAGTCCCAAAAAGTGTGTGTGTGGATGTGAGGGAAAACTGATCTTGTTCAGCCATAGTAAATTGAACGCTTTCACATTTATGTTTTAAACACTTCAGGCGCAACTACATGAAAGTAAGTGGCTGCGTAACTGATAAAAGAACAGAGTAAATATTATAGTTACTAAACAATGTATATCTGTTGTGAATAACATACGTTGTAAGAGTATGTGTAAAATGATTAAGAGGAAGCTGCTGCACTTCTGCATTGTAACTTTTGCTTAAAAGTAAAAAAAAAAACTAAAGACTTTTCAGAGAAAGATTGATGCAGTACTACTCTATAGGTACTCGAGATTAATATGAGACGAGCATGATGCATCCCCTTTAAACATAATCTGAAGATGTGACTACATATCATGTGAGCAGCTCAGTGTCAGTTTTCAGTGTCTTAAAGCAGCTTGGTTTGTTTATTACATACATTTGAAAATGCAATCTTTACAAATTTGTAACCATAGGCTAAGTGCTGTAATTACAACCCCACAACTAACAATGTTACTTGCACCCTGTTTGCACATAGTAATAAAATGCATTTTCTCCAATTTTATCTGAATTGGATGATGCTAAATACCGGTGTAATATGGACTCAAAAATGTTTCAGTTGGTGTATTTTTAACCACTTCCAAGAAAGTCAAAAATAAATTCCAGATTGTTTTTGTAGTGTAAACTCTTATGTGGTCGTCTTTGCAAACAGCCACAAAAAATACCCCACTCTCCACCTACTGACTGACAATGTGACCCTTTTGAGTAAATTGGTAAAATACCAACTTAATTTGGTAAAACTGGTTTTACCTTACAGCCAAACAATTTTTATTCTAGGACTAGAGAGCAATCTTTTTTGCCAAATTATTTTACTAAAATGATCCTTATTATGAGCCTATGGGGAAGAAAACTGCATGTACACTCAAAACGGATATCCTTGGAGTTAGTATTCTTGCCTAAAAAAAGCAAACATGTTGTTATGAAACTGGCAACAACAAAAATAGGGTTCAACTTATATATTGTTACAATGTAACTATTCATGTAACTACTGAATAATAATCATAAATTACATGTACTTACTACAGTATATGGTTAGGGTTAGAATGGGGCTGAAGTTTAGGTTTAGTTGCATGTAATTATGCTTTACTAATTGTAAATACTATAAATAAGTACATAGAATGTGTAACAGGGACACCTTACAATAAAGTGTTACTGAAAGATGTATTAAAGAAATATCAAGAGTGCAGGTTCTAGTAAGCACTCTACATTTTTCTCCCTCTTTCTCACTCTCCGAGGAGTCTGGCTCAGTTTTTGAGGTCTGTCTGTACCCTCGGCACAGCATGCTTTCTGGCCTTTCATCTGCTCTCTATGTTCACTTGTTGTGCGTTTGTTTACTCAGCCCTGGGTCATCATGGCTTACTTCTTGCTACACACAGCAGTGATGTAATAGCTAAATGTCAACTGCGCCACCAAGCCAGAGACGACGCTGAGACCAAGACGGCGTTGCGAAGGTGGTGCAGCGAACACACACAAACACACACACACACACACACACACACACACACACACACACACACACACACAC
>CAIGQV010019070.1:22385340-22399905 GCA_903798115.1 Danio jaintianensis | reverse complement strand
TGTGTGTGCGTGTGTGTGCGTGTGTGTGCGTGTGTGTGCGTGTGTGTGCGTGTGTGTGCGTGTGTGTGCGTGTGCGTGTAGAAGCAATGTAAAAGCAATGCATAGAGAATAAGTGTGTACATAGTAGTTATTTTCATTTTATTTGCATGTTTAGAGGAATCCTCTGCATGAATGCTCTGTTACATGTAAATAAGTGACCAAATCTCATTGTGTGGGGGGCAGGACACTTATAATAATAGAGAATTTTATTGGTCAACAGATCTTAAGAAAAACTCAAGTTCAGAGTGATTTCTTTTCAAAGTTTCTGAACTTTGATGGTGGAAGTGAAAAGGAGCTTAAATGCTTAAATCTTCTAAACATGTCTTCTACATGTGCATCCAGTGTTTTGGAGTACACTAGCTTATTTACTTTATTCTGCAATGCGTAAGTGCGCTCATTTTTGTGATTGTTTTAGAACTTCCGATTCAGTCGCCTACGGGAGAAACGACTTGAAATAATAGAAAACAGCAGAAAACAGTCAAACTACTTGCTCTACAAACAAGTGTGTTCATGATACATAAAAAGTAGAATAATATAATTAGAACATATCAGTTTGTAACATTAAGCAACATAACGAGCTGTTTTTAACGTCCAAGATGATTCCAAAAAAATTCCAATGGCTCTACCCCTTTGTATGTGAAGAATAAGGTCAATAGGTAACCTTAAAACACATTGATATTAACATGTTGAATACTAACATGCAATAAACATTAAATTTTTATTTCAGGAGAGGTGAGTTGAAGGTAATGGACAGTGATGCTCTTACCTCTGAATTGGCGAATCATGTTCCTGTGGTTCTCCATGGCCTCTTGAATAATCTTCTCGGCCGGGTCCATTTTCCAGCGCCACTCAGTGCCCACTGGGTTGGTGTGGTGTCTGTGAATGAGAATAAGAGCGGACAGCTCCTGTCAGAACAACACCTGCACCCCACCGGACACACATTAGCATCCCGCAACCCTTTCAACAGCTCTCACATCACACCAAAGGGCACAAATGCCAGACAATGTGGCTTTACTTCCGTCCCCTGCCACAAATAGCAACTAGAGATGAGAAAACGCTGGATGTGACGCCATACCACTCCACTTCTCCAAGGGTACAGACAAATCCTATTATGAGGATGTGCAAAAACAACATTTTCAAAATAGAATGTTCAGTGTGTCTTCTAAACAACTAGCACACAATTTCTTTTTGTTAGAGATATAGATACATACACTAGATATCACATACGGACCCTCAGCATGCGTCAATAGCGCCGCCACATTTGCACAGTGCTCCCAGGACAAATGTCATTCAACCGCACTAGTCAAGAAAGTGTGCCTATGTGAAGATGCTGGACTTTAGCGCTGCTTACGGGTGTAGTAACGAGCAAACAAAGAAAACAAGCACAAAGGCAGAACATTTCATAGGTAAGATTTCGTTTTTTACGTTTTTTGTATGTTACAAACTTTTGTGCTCAACAAGTAACGTTATTGGTGATAATACAGTCTCTTACTGCACTGATCATAAGGCAAAGTAGCATCAACTTGCACTGAATTCTAGGCTTATGCTAGTTTTGTTGAATAAAATCAGCAAACAATGAAAAAGAAATATGACAACAAGACACTGCGGTGCTAGAAACTTGTATTATTGTCAGCTAAGTGAACGAGTCGTTCATAACGGGGATTCATTCACAAATGAACCACTCCCTCCGTTAGAAAGAGAAGTGAAAGCAGGAGAAGGGGTGTGTTTCAGGACACGGATTAGGTCAAATTTAACAGGGAGGGAAGATAATACATTTCCATGCACACAAACACACTCTTTATCGGCAATGCCCGTGCGGTCACTTATCCATCGATGTAGAAAAGTGATGTAAAATTATAATTTTCGTAATTTAAAAAAATATTGTGTATATCTGTATCTGTATGTGTATATCTCTGGCTCTGGATGGCCACAGTCCTCCACTGCACCTTGGTCCTGCATTCATTTCAAAGGAGCGCTACCCTGTACTAAAATGGCGGCTCTATTGACGCATTCCTTCCAATAGACAACAACAGGGTAGGCGACATCT
Source organism: Danio jaintianensis (assembly GCA_903798115.1). Lineage (NCBI taxonomy): Eukaryota > Metazoa > Chordata > Actinopteri > Cypriniformes > Danionidae > Danio > Danio jaintianensis. The sequence continues at coordinate 22,397,819 of CAIGQV010019070.1, read as the reverse complement.
AATGTAAATATCTATGGTTAGTTGCAAGATTATTTTAAATAGTCGAGAATCAGAAACAGGTTTCAAAAAGCAAATAATCCTATGATTCTGGTATTTGGTACAAGGTCTAAGCAAATCAACAACAAAATTATTATTATTATTATCATTAATAATAATATTAAAAATAATAATAATAATAATAATCAGTGGTTAGCGTGCCGACATATGGTGCGGAAGCGCTACGGGCGTCCCAAGTTCGAATCCCGGCTCGTGGACCTTTCCCGATCCTAGCCCCCTCTCTCTCCCACTTCACGGGGCAGTCGTGGCCTGGTGGTTAGAGTGTTGGACTCGTGATCCGAAGGTTGCTGGTTCGATACTCAGTACCAGCGGGAATTGGGGGTGGGGGGAGTGAATGACCAGCACTCTCCACCACCCTCAATACCACGACTGAGGTGAGTCCCTTGAGCAAGGCACCGTTCCCCCCAACTGCTCCCCGGGCGCCGCAGCATGGCTGCCCACTGCTCCGGGTGTGTGTGTTCACGGTATGTGTGTGTTCACTAACTGTGTGTGTGCACTTGGATGGGTTAAATGCAGAGCACAAATTCCAAGTATGGGACACCATACTTGGCCACACTACACTTCACTTCACTTCACTTCACTTCACTTTCTGTCAACCTACTGTCCTTTCAAATAAAGGCAAAATATTACAAAAATAAATCTTAAATAAAATAAATAAATAAATAATAATAATGATCTTAAATCTAAGTAAATTAAAATAAATAAGTAAACAAATGTAAATAATTTCATGTTAACCTTACTAATCTGACTTATTCCTACCTTACAGTTGTGCTTTAGAAAACAAATAATTTTACTGTAAAAACATAAAATGTTTACAATAGTATTAAATAATAGATAAAGTAATATGTAAATATCCTAACTAATCAGGTCTGTATTACCCATTTATTTCCAAATTCCATCAGAATAAAATATCTGGCAATAAAAACACCTATATTTATTTTTTAAAAACCTGAAACCAACATGGGTATGTTTTGTGAGCCAAAACATGTCTGACTAAAATTATTTTGAAATTATTTTTGAAATTATTTTTTTATTCTGACATTTAACATTAATTATAAAAATGGTGGTAAAACAAGTCTGATTAAATTCTGAAAAAAAAAAAAGGATTTTAATAGTTTGCATACGTTTAAAATTATTTGTAATAAACATAACTAAACAAATATGTAAAAATACAAACACACATACATGCATGCATACATACATGTAAAAATAAATTATTTGGGAAAGCAATGCATGTCTATTGTAAAACCTGCAGAGCTGCGGCCCTCCAGGAATGGAGTTTGAGACCTATGATATAGATAATGACAATAAAACAGCAATTCCTGATAAAGCAAAATTAAAAACTCCCTTTTTTCAAGTTGAGTGAATAAACAGCTGTGTTTGAGATGAGTTTAAGAGCTTTTCCTCTAATGCCTTTGCTCAGTTTCAGGTGATGCTGCCTAAAATAACAAACTCATCCACATGAAGAGGCCTCTTCAGACTCATCATTTCCAGTGCCACTTTAACCAAATTACTCCTCTTATGCAAAGTTCAATATTTCCATCACTCCCTGAAAGTGGACAACTGAATGCCTTATGCATTTTGAAACTTCCTTACCACATTTATTTGCATTATGTCATTAACTCTGCAGCATTTAAGGCTTCACACAACCTGTGGCAATGAAAATTTAATTAGCAAAACTTTGAGTCACAGCGGCGCAAGACAAAAAAAACACAACTCACAACACCAACAAACAGATCCGATATGCCGCTCATAAAAATAGAGTTCACTGACAGTCTCAAGACGCCAATCTTTCTGCATAATGTTCCATAATGTCTCAAAATCAGCTGATTTAATGGGAAACTTGGATAGAAAACGACAGATTTTCTCAACAGCATGAACAAAGCCTCTCTGAGACGTGCTCAATCTGCTGTGCTAATCTGACAGTGCTGCTCAAACTACAGACAGAAGTTGAATTGTGTGCATTGGAGGCTCTCCCAGTCTGTCCTGTCCAAATGCTTTAGTATATGACAGTGTCCCACTAGTTTATGGGTTAATGTGCATGTCATGCTTACAGTGATTTTCTTGAAGGAAAACTCCATATATTTTGGAAATAGGCTCATTTTACAACTCATTTTTAACCAGTGAAGTTTTACCATTTTTAAATCCATTCAGCCGATCTCCAGGTCTGGCGAAAGCACTTAGCTTAGCTTAGCATAAACATATTTTGATCATTTTCCTAATTAAAGCTAGACTGCTTGAAGTTACTTTATGGAAAATGAGAAGTTATTTTTTAGGCCTATATGGCTAATTGGAAGATGCTACTGGTCTAATCTGATTCAATGATTTATGCTAAGCTAAAAGTGCTCCAGTCAGAACCAGAGATTGGCTGAATGGATTAAAAAATGGTAAAATCCAACTATTTAACATTTGCGGAGTTATAAAATGAGCCTATAGCCAAAAGAAAAGTGCAGCGTTCCTTATTAATGACTATATTAATAATACAGTATGTATATCTCACAATCCAGCCACAACACCATAGTGCAGATAGAGATTACACCCCTACACTTTACGAGAAGTGCCATAGGTATTTTAATGACCACAGAGAGGACCTCGCTTTAACATCTCATCTGAAAGACGGTGCTCACTGACATTACATTACATTATTACCTTCACTATACTGGGGCATTGGGACTCACACAGACCACAGGAGGAGCACCCCCTGGCCTCACTAGCACCACTTTGAAGGTGCTCGAGTGATTTATTTGACATAGTACCTAACACAGACACCTGTCATCTTTTAATTGTGGGAATATTATACAGTGAAAATAAATAGAGAGAGTTTTGAATTTATTGCCATATCAGCTTCTCTGGCAAAACCAGATCAAATTTACAACATTTTATAAATGTCCCTTTTCTATAATAATAATAATAAAAATAACAATAAAAAGACATCAACTGCAATAAGGATTCCCCTTTAAAAATAGTTGCTTTAAAGTCTCTCCAGATAAGAATTGTTGTCTGATAACATTAAAAATAGGGCATTCCACAAGTATGTTTAACAGTCTTTTGTGTTCTTTGCTAAATTAAAGTGCATCTCTTTAAAGTTTAAGTGAAAAATCTTTTTTTAATGCGCTACTGGATAAAAGTCATATCTTGGATGGCCTGAGGGTGTGTAAATTACCAGCACATTTTCATTTTTGAGGTGAACAATCTCTTTAAATCAAGTCCATCTTGGTGATCTCTCAGATGTGCTGGACTGAAGGGTCACTCGTGGTGCAAATCATCCAGGTCTGCTCCTCAGAGGAGAAGCGCTGATGCTCTTCGACAGCTCTTTCTACCCCCTTACATAAAACCTGGCAGGAATATTGAATGCTACCTTCTTTCCACAAGTGTCACTATGAGTCAGAACTGATGTACCTTTGCACCTCCGATTCATTCAGATGGACATCACAGCTGTCTGCCCAGGCAGGCATCTCTCTAAAGCCATGCAGGCTGATGTTATGAATTATAGTTTGACTTTTGAACCTTTAACCTATTGTTATCATATATAAAAATAGACAAGTTATCCACTGCACTTTTTTAACCCAAACCTTACAAAATCAATGATTAATTTTAGTTTTTTCATTAGGAGCAAATCATGTTCAAAATTTTGTTTTGTCTTGCAAAAATAAAGTGTATTTATTGCAAAATACAGTAAATATTGTATTACTGTGAAGCAATAAATTGTAATGTAAAAAACATGAACCACAAAATCCAGTTACGAAAATAGATAAATAATAAAGAATAAATCTAAGCATAATATTCTAATACAGTACAATGTACTTCTCAGAGCAGTAGTAGCAGCAATAATAGCGATTTAAAAAAATAAAAGCATGATTTAAATGTTAACAGTAACGTGAATTTTGAAAAGAAAATGCATTTAATAGATTTTCTAGAAATGCCATTGTTAAAGATATTAAATTGTTTTAATGTAAATGCAACTGCAAATTTTACAAATTTCATGATTTTTATTATTTCAATTTAGGCAAGTCGTTCTATTACTACAATTGAATTTTAACCATAGAAAACAAAGAAAATGGAATGAAGAAAATGTAAAATAGAAAAATAAATAAATAAATACAAAATTTCTATCATGAAACCCTATACACCTGCATATTGATATATTCAATCTGCTTTAAACCACTTCATTAAATACAAGGTGCAGTAACAGAGACGCTCACATTCAAAAGTTTGGGCTAAGTATTTGGATTATGAATATCTAAATAATAATTTTTTTTTTAATTATTTTTAATTCATCAAGAATGAATCATTATATTATAAGGCAGCACAGCATAGACATATAGTTTGTTGGTGCAATGACAAATACTGTGCGAAGTGGAAAGAATTTGAACAATCACAAATCCACCTACCCCTTCAAGTATTATTAGGAGATAGAAATTTCCAACATATAGAATTGCATAAATTGAATTTTCTGACAAAGATCCCTTTGGAAATTTGGTACAAAGAATTAAAGAATCCTAAAATTGAAAAACAAGCAAAGATATTAAGATGGATTGAATACGATAGTCAATTTAAACCAGCAAAACTAGATCTAAGATTTAAACAATGGAGTTTGCAAGGAATAACATCCTTCTGTCTCATCACTACTGATAATGAGTTAGAAACTTTTCAACAACTTTCGAATACATATAACTTAGATAAACAAGACTTCTTCCGTTACCTTCAAGTTAGAGACTACTTCAATAAAAACATAAGAGATTCAGAAGACATAAAAAAAACAGTAGTGCAGGTATTTATAGATGCTTACAAAAAGGTCAATAAGAAACTAGTATCAAGAATTTATTCTTGTCTGACATTAACAAAGAAACACTCAACAATATATATAAAACAGAAATGGGAAAAGGAAGCCAATATAATTATAACAAATGAAGAATGGTTAACTATTTGGGAAACACAGATGATCACAATTAACTCAGATTCATGGCGGGAATTTATTTGGAAAAATGTAATCAGGTTCTTTACGACACCTAAAATAAAATATTTGCAAACTAGAGATCAAAAAACTGGTGAATGCTGGAGAAAATGTGGAAATGCATTGGCTGATCATTTCCACATATTTTGGGATTGTAATATTATACACACCTATTGGCAAGATTTGAATAAAGAGATAAATGCAATAATGGGATTGAATCTGGAGTGTAATTTTAAAACTATGTACCTGGGAATTTATTCTTTAAAAATAATAAAAAATGATGCATATCTTCTTAATACACTACTAACAACTAGCAAAAAGACCATTACAAAGAAATGGCTCAAGGAAGATCCTCCATCTGTAGGTGAATGGCATGATATTGTAAAAGAGGTGTATGATATGGAAGTACTGACATTTTCCTTGAGACAACAAGGCTATAAAATTTCTGCATACTGGGATAAATGGTTGAGAAGAAATGTAATGTTTTAATTTTACTGTGGTGCTTTTATTTATATATATCTGGAGCCTGTTGATCTTTGACACGTAACCCTTAACAAAATTGTATATAGTAACATTTTATCAACCATAAATACGAATGTAAATATGATTGTATTCGGTGACCTTTGAAACTTATATTGTATGTCTTTTTTGTTTTCCATGTTCCTTTGAAAATGTTTTTTTTTTTTTTTTTTTTAAAAAAAAAAAAAAAAAAAAAAAATGAATCATTATTAAAAACATTAATCTGCTTAAAAGTAACAGTAAACAGGTTTAAAATGATGCTAAATGTTTCATTTTTTAATTAATCCTGCTTTTTATTGCCTACTCGTACAATCCTAATTAACAAAGAATCCCATTTTCCACAAAAATACGACTGAATCTAAGCAGCCTATAGAAGATTATATGACGTATGAATGGTTATGTGACACTGAAGACTCAAGAACCTAAATAAATTACCTTTCAAAATATATTCATGTAGAAAACTGTTATTTTGAATTGTATTAACATTTTACTATATATTTATAAACTAGTCTAGGTGCGAATGAGACCCTTGTCAAAAACATAAAAGAAAAATATTTGGAACGTAATTATTTGAAACATAATTATTCCAAACATATAACAAACAAACATATTTTGTTATTATATTATATAGTTTTTTTGTTTTGTTTTTTTTATAAAAAACAAAACAAACAAAAAGTCTCCTACCTCCAGCAGAAAACACATTTGTTGGCGCAGGCCAGACTCGGCGTGGTCTCCATACAGCGGTGCGATTCAATCCCATAGAAGGTGTGTTTATAGCAGCCTCCTCTCCCTCTCAGCATCGACTAATAAAAGAAAGCCAGCATTTGTTTCATTTATACAAAGAAAAAAACACTCCTGTGTGGAAACAGTGTGCCACTTTTAAAAAGAGACTTACTAAATAGCCTTGACAACAAATCGATTGGAGGAAACAACCTACCTTAGTCCAACGACACAGTTTCACCCCAGAGTGACTCCCTATTAGTTTGTACCCTACGGAGCACAAAGAAAACATTTATGTAGATATTACAATGCTTTTGGAGTATTAATAATGTAGCATAATCTCAAAAGACCCGTTTAGAAATAAAATTCTAAATACATTGATTCAATAAGCTAAAATGCTAGAAAGTCAACTTGAAATGCCAGCAGCTATTATATTATTAACTAACCACCAATCTTTACATTCTGAAGAGGGAAATGTCACTAATATGGCTGAAAAAATTTATCTTAAGAATAGAAAAGAAGACACATACTTTGTTTTACAAATTATATATACAGTATACACAGTCAAAGTCAAAATTAGTAGGCCTCCTGTGAAATTATTATTCTTTTTCAAATATTTCCCAAGTGATGTTTAACAGAGTAATAAAATTTTCGATGTATTTAATATAATATTTTTTCTTCTTATTTTTCTTTTTATAATATCTTCTTTTTTTTTTATTTCTTTTACTTTGGCTGGAATAAAATTGAAAAAAATTTTTACATTTTATTTTAAACAATTTAAAGGTCAATATTATTAGTCCCCTAAAGATTTTTTTTTTCCAATTGGCTAAAGAACAAACCACTGTTGTCCAATGACTTGCCTAGTTATCATAATAACCTAGTTACGTCTTTAAATTGCACTTTAAGTTGAGTACTAATATCTTGCAAGATGAATAGAAAAATATTATGTACTGTTACCATGGCAAAGACAAAATAAATTAGTTATTAGAAATTAGCTATTAAAACCATTATGTTGAAAAACATGTTGAAAAAAAAATCTTCTTTGCGTTAAACAACACTTGGGAAATATCTTTTTTTAATAATTAACATTTCACAGGAGGGCTAATAACCTTGACTCCAACTGTACATATATTTAAAGAAATATTTAATTAAAATTAAAAAGCCAGTAAGAATTATTATTTCACTGCTATACATTTCTAATCATTTTATATACTTATTTTGTTTTGTTTTTTCAATTAAAACATTTATTTCATGATTAAAACGAATATATTTGGACAAATACATTTATCTAAAGTGAAATCTTCCATAGAAAAAAATATATATACTGTTTAAATGAGAGGGAAAAAAGTGCTCGTAATAATTTATAAGGAACATACAAAATGTTACTCAGAGGTTTGAGGTCCTTATTAATGACTATATTAATAATACAGTATGTATATCTCACAATCCAGCCACAACACCAAAGTGCAGATAGAGGTTACACCCCTACACTTTACGAGAAGTGCCATAGGATTTTTAATGACCACAGAGAGGACCTCGCTTTAACATCTCATCTGAAAGACGGTGCTCACTGACATTACACCATCCCCTTCACTATACTGGGGCATTGGGACTCACACAGACCACAAGATGAGCGGTTGAGAGGTTTGAGGTCATTATCATTACATTATAAATATTTACAAATGTCCTCACGGTCAACACAAACTGCAATGTCTAACAATGTGTTAGCATGTTTTAGCATGTTGCCCACACATATATAGCAAGATTTACTACACTGCTAATGGCAGAATGTTTAAAGTGTTTCCATCATATTAGACTGGTAAGATTTTCCCAAGCAGTATGTTAAAATATGTTAACTATATGGGAAATTATGTTCAAAATGTTTTAGCAACATTTTGCTAACATGAATTACCATGTTGTATCGTGTCAGGGCATGTTGCTTTTTAAAGGGGTGGTCCACAGTGGGGTTTTTTAAGGTTTGATTGTGTTTATGGGGTGCAAAACAATGTGTGTTCGTGATTCATTTGTAAAAAAAAAAAAAAAAAAAAAAAAAATCACATTATTCTTCACATATCTTACCTTCATTTTATACAGCTACTGAGCTAACATGGAAACGACCATCATATTTCCTGGTTCCTCCTATAAGGCCCGCTCTCAAAGGGCTCTGATTAGTCAGCTAACCTAATGTGTAGTGATTGGCAGATCACTAGATTGTCACGTCACAAGGAAACGTCATGCCTCTCCTGCATGCTGTCTGTCAGACTGTAAATAATGTCAGTGAAGCCCTATCAGTTTGAGCCTAAGTCAGACACAGAAAATGAAGAGGACACACCTGAACCCATGCAAACGTGACTCTTGCAAGATGTTTCTAAATGGTATGGTTTTTTTTTTGTTCGTTGGTAAGAGGAGGAATGTGGTCAAGACATCAGCATTTCATTTTAGCATCTCATAGTAGTGTATATATAGGAAATGATACATTATAAGATGGCTGTAAAGTCTCCGCTTCTAATAGATAGTAGGTAAAACGGTCTACTTTGGTTTTTCGTTCACTTTCTGAGGTTTAACCACGTCATAAAAATGCAATCGTAATGACATTGTACTGTAGTAAGCTAGGACAAATTAAAACGCACTTCAGGTATTTATAAAGAGTATGTTTATGCTGAATAAATAAATGAAAATATAATGAAAACAACGCACTTTTGTAAATAAATAAATAATAAAACATACGTTGCAAAAAAAGGAATAAATTATATGATGTGATATTTTCTTTATTCTGAGTAAAACGGTTCACGAAATTACCATAATAGTACGCATGCTCAACAATGCATTGCTGCCGTCTTGACTGTTTTGCTGAAGTGCTGCTGGCTTGACAGCAGTGTTTTACATCTAGTAAAACAACTAGGGGAGGGGGCAGTGGCGGCGCCTCAGGGAGACTTGGGAGGTCTGTACATAATATACTCCATTATGTCAAATGTAAAACTCACGGAATCCTGACGCATACAGATACATTGCAGTCGTTGACGATTGTGGATGTTTAAAGGGGTAAAACGGATACATATGTTCGTAGCTAAATCATACCCGCCAAACTCCCGTTTTTCCAGAGAGTCTCTCGGATTTCACACCCATCTCCTGCACCCTCCCGTCTTGTTATTTCTCCCGGAAAACATCCGTAATTTCATCCCCACGCCAGGTCATCAATTTTGGTATAGCAGTACAGTTATTAACATCACATACACCCGCAGCCCATCCGCCCATCCACCCATCCACACACCCTGTTCTCTGGAAATTCGGGCACAAATGTTGGCAGGCATGAGCTAAATTGCTAATAGTAATTGCTAGTGACAAACCACGTTTCTCGTTGTTTATATCCTTGTTTACGTCCTTACTACAACATAGCCTACAATGAACGCTAGAAACTATGCATGTAAGATATCAATTTTAACAAAAAGAACTACTTACAGGTTGTGGCTCACAATCCACAGCTTCTTCTTTTATCATAGGTACTGCTTCTTCTTTGAGGAGAAGTTTTTGGCTGAATACAGCACTTAACTGCGACCAATTGTGGAAGCTGTCCTTTTTAAAATGCTTTGCACAGAGAGCTATATCTTTTTTTATAATATTCTGGAACATAATTAAAAATGAATTTTAACCACTTCACTCTTTGTGTCACGTCCCTTGGAAGGCCAAATAGTGAAACAGATCCATGGAAATAGCAGCGTTTAGATGGCATTTTCCTTTCTCTACTAACGCGTCTGTGGCCACGCCCCTTTGCTGCGCAAGGTGTATGCGCGTGTAACCTGGAACATTTGTGATCTCATTAGCCCGGATGTATTTTTTTTGTAGTCCACAAATTCGTTCACTGTAGGCTTTGCTAAGCTAACTCTGTAAAAGCCAATGTCTCCCTTTGCATTAAACTTTGAGCATCTTACACTCAGAGATGTTGTTTATGTCCACACAGCAACATTACACATCAACTAAAGTTTAAAATATGATATCGTAGTGGACCACCCCTTTAAACATAATTACCCACGTTTAACATATTGGCATGGGCTATAGCAAAAACCTTACCAACCCTTTGATTGAAATTTTGAAAATTTTCTCAATATCCCTAATATTCTTATGAATCTTTTTTTTATTTTAATATGACAATTGGTGAATTACTACAATGGTAAGCCATTTATCAAACAAGTGTCATATTTAACACATTTAGTTTTGCAGAAAGAGTGCAGATAAGATAAAACAAAAAAATTGCCTGAATAAGAAAGAAATTGTGCATTTATGCTGTACACCATGTACTAGAACAAATATTTCCATTTTACAGTCTGGTCAGGACCTTAAACAGCTAGCAGGGAAGAAATGGAGGAAATTTTCCCACTAAGCTCTTCGATACATCTAGCAGACTGGAAGGCCAAATGAGCTTAAGTCCGAGCTCTCAAAATTCTGCCTTATAGTCCACAGCCTCTTTCTTCCACAACTGCACCGTTTCCCCTTGGAGAATTCCACTGCATTTAGACTTTAATCCACATGTGAGGGCCTTCACTGGGGCAACCATTACTCCCACAGCAGCCTTAAGAAAACCACAGGATATAAAGCAATCTCTATGCACTGAAAGGGCTGTTTGAGTTCAAATCACAGATAAACGAGACTTCCTCGCTCTTGAAGGAGAACCAAAACTCTCCTGGCACTGAAGAGTTTTGAAATGGTTTAGAAAAAAAATGTAATGTTCATCATTTGTAAGACATACAGAGGCCTGTTGCAAAAAACAAAACAAAACAAAAAACAAACAAATTGAGCATGAGAGCAAGTTTTTGGTTGAAACCAAACTAATCCAACCTGGTTAAGATCAGGTTAAGCTGTTTCATGGAGCTTGATAGACTTTCTCTCTTAACTCAGGCTTTTAGCCACAGTTTATGATTAACTCTGGACCACATGCAGCTGAAAGTGTGACACGTGCAGTAAACAGCCAATCACACGACACACAAGTTTGATTCATTTCTCACGAGAGAATCAGCACAATTCACATTCTCTGTTGAAGATTCAGAGTTATTATTATCCGAAATACAATGAATTTAAACACATTCGCAAAGCAGCAATAACAGCTCCTGGAGCATTAAAAATTTAGAAGCCAACTTAATGAAAATATTATTAAACTAATCAACTGATTGTAATAATGTAGGTTAAAAGTCATTTTAAGCCTTATATGTTAAAACTAATTTATATGTAAATATATCATATCAAGTATAAATAGTTGATAATGATTCATATTATATGAATAAATTATTTGCAACAAAAGACAATTTTGACTTTAATAGTGTAAAAGGCTTTAATTTGGAGCAAAACAAGTTGCAAAGAGACTGGGAGTGGCTTTTTTCCCCACATTTAAATGCATCTCAGCAGTGAAAATTGTTATAGTTGGGTAAACTTAGAGTGCAGTAAATGGGAGAGTATCACAAATAAATTTTTGTATTCCTACTAGCTTAAAATAAATTTAAAAAAACTACTTTCTTAAAATAATAAACCTTCAAAAAACATTCCCAAACATCCAAATGAAAGATAACACAAGTATTTGGTATGGTGTGTGACAGTGGTGCATGGCCCTGGTCACATATTCTTCCATTTTTATTATTGATAATTTCACATAAGATGGAAACACTGCTTTATTCGTAAATTATTACATTTATTGTTCATTTTTTTCAATACAAGATACATTCACAACCTCACTAACATAAACTCAATTTATGAACAATTATTCTTTTCTTTATCTCTACCACAATATCTTCCTACTCACATTCAAGCGGTAAGAAAAGCTCCTACTAATGATCCCAATCCCATGTTCATTAGCTAAACTCCCCGTCAAACACATGTTCTTGCCTTTTATGTCTGTAAATAGTTCGCTGGGGCTGAGGAGATTTTCTTTTCTTTTTTTTTGCAAATAAAACTAAATAGGAGAGGTTACAGCCGTGGAAGCGGTCAGATACAAACGAAGAAAACACTTTTGGGGTATTAAAGCTGCAACAAGTGTTTTGACATCTGCTCGATCTAACAATTATTAGAACAAAAAAAAGCATTAATTATTTCATTAAATAATCAGTTCTTATTGTTGATTACTCAGCTTACTCATACTATATCTAAAAACATACACATACATATATATAAATTTATATATACATAGATATACACATATATACACACACACACATATATATATATATATATATATATATATATA
>CAIGQV010019070.1:22360727-22375340 GCA_903798115.1 Danio jaintianensis | reverse complement strand
ATATATATATATATATATATATATACTTCTACACTGATTTTTTGACCTCTAAGAACTTGTAACTTTTTTAAACACACACAAGGAATAATGAACTTACTGTAGTAATGTGCATAACTCAGCATGGTAATTCAAAACTATAAAATCTTAAACATATTCTAAATCTAAATGTGAATCTAAAAATAACTTACACTTTTATTATTTTATCTAGCGGCAAAAAAGTCATTTAATTTTTTTAACTCGATGTACTAAAACTAACAGTAACCAAATAAAACATGAATACAAATTTACATTAAAAGATAAATATAAAAATACATAAAAAAGAATAACTAACTTGACTTAATTTTAACATATAAAGTCCTTTTACACCAAAACGTACTGTTCCACAATTAGAGACACAACATTCAGATTGACGAACAAGTATTACATCACATACTTAAAAACTTCACATAGCTTAATTTCATAATTGATTCCATAAATCAGGGCTAGAAAACAGATGCTGCTTTGAAAACGCTGGCAGCAATGTGAGGGTTTAAACCGAAACTTTCATCCATTTGGTTGTGATGAGCTGCACTGATGAAGCTCTTGGATGACCATCACTGACCTTCAGCACTGAACTGCTCTTATGCGAACAGACTCCATTAAACTTTACTGTCATTCTAGGCTGTTCACGTGCCAAAATATACAATCAGCTGGAAATCAAGCCTGACTTATAGATCCTGCTTCTTCTTTCCTAAATGTTATTGTGGTGAGGGGGCGGGGCTGAGAGCCGTGGGAACGGGTGAGGCCGGCGCGTAAGTGGATACACCTGTGGGTCACACCGGCCTCGAATCCCACGGAAGGAGCTCTGGACTATAAGTGTCCAGGCCTGGACCTCTCTCAGCTTCTTCTGCCATCGTTCCTCCTCTTATAGTCCAGAGCTCCTTCCTCCTTCCTCACTCGTTCCCACGGCTCTCGGCCCCGCCCCCTCACCACAGTTATCATTCTATATATATTCTCAAGTACATATTATGTTTTATGGAGGTACTTGCCATTTCTTTCCACATTAAAAGGTCAGAGAGGGCCTGGCTTTCAGATTCAGATGCTATGAGTCAAAGGTACAGTGGCATACAGTATACAACAGAATTTTCAGGCAAACTGGACTTCACAAGGTCACTTTGATCAAGACAGAATGTTAAGTGAAGGATCTTTAAGAAATGTGAAAGATCGATTGATTGACAAAAAAAAATGTAATGAATTACATAAAACCACACAAGTTTATGAAAGTAAGACATAATTAGACTCAGCAATAAATGTGGAACTGCACCACAAAACCAGTCATAATGGTACATTTTTTAGATTGTTGCATAATCTGAAAACTGAATAAATAAGCTTTTTATTGATAGATTTTTAGGATATGATCATCTTTGGCCAAGACACAATTTAATAATCTGAGGATTAAAAAAAATATATATGAAATATTAAAATGTGAGAAAATCATTTGTCTAAATAAAATGCTTAGCAAAATTAAGTTGATATATTTACAGTAGAAAATTTACCAAATATTTTCATGGAACATGAAATGAACATGAAAAAAAAGCTCAATACAATGCGCCCATACAATGTATTGTTGGCTATTGCCAAAACATACCTGTGCAACAAGAATATTTTTTTGGTCCAGGTTCACATATTTCTAAAATAATCATACTTCCAAACAAATATAACATCAATAAATAGTTTTTGCCTTATTTGGCATTAGCAAATATCAAACACGGTATCATTATTTTTGCTTATGTAGTCTTAACAAAACCAAAATGATAAAATACAACAAACTGAAAACAAAAAAGAAGAAACGTCATTAAAAGCACAACAAAGCAATTGAATTAAACCAAAACACAAACATAAAACAGATACAAGCCAAAAAAGTATGAAAAAATACACCAGTAACATGTTTTTACTGTGCTACATGCACTGGTTTAAAAAAAAAAAAAGTATAATTATATGCAATAAAATGAACCAAAATTTTAAAGTAAATAAATCAAATAATTAATATTAAGAACCATTGACACAGAGAACTGCGGTGCTCATGGCTACCAGGGTTCGATTCCAAGCTCGAGGTCCTTTATTGATCCTTCCCTTTATTCTCTGCCCCCATGCATTCCTGTCTACACTCTCCACTGTCCTATCCAAGTAAAGTGAAAAAACCCTTAAAACATAATTATTCTAATAAAAAAGACAAATATATAATAATTCAAACCCTAATACAAACCAAAATTTCTGTTCCTTCAGTCACTTCTTTTTCAACTCAACTACAAGTTGCACAACTATACTTTGATTTATGCTCTTGAACCAAACTTTAAAGGTCCCTCAACATCCATGCTGAGAGAGAGTGAAAACTCACTGTTTGTGCTTCTGTGACTTTGTTTGCTCGTTCCAGAGAACACAATGTCCCATGAGCAAAATCAAACAATAAGAGCGAGTGGAAACGGCACCAGGTGGGTTTGGACAGGCAAGCAGACATTATGCTCCTTCACAGCGAGATCTGACGTGGAACTGCCACGCACAACCAAGAGTCGACTAGGCTGCAATCTGTCACCCAACATTCATCTGGCCAATTTGGTCCCTACTGCAGCGCCGGCTCTCCGTCAGACTGATAGAAGCGGAGCAGCTCTCTTCTGCTGGAAGTGCTCCATTTCCCACAAACCACCCATGCGAGTGACAGCGCTGATGTCGGCAGAGGCTCCACAGAGTTCAGTCTGAGTGCTTGATGCATTCAGAGTGACAACCAGCCAAAATGAAGACAAGACCCAAAGCAGCCTATGAGGAATACGAGACAATGCCAGCACAGGAGTGGATATCTCTGTTTCCACCTTGCGAACACTGCGCAGTCAATACAGCCTCAAACTACACATGCACTAAAACTATATGTGACATTAAAAGTACTTTAAGTTTACTTTGTAAGTCGAGGTGCTTTTTAAGTTTAATCAGCTTGGCGTGATTATGCTGTTTTTAATCTACAGAGACTTTGAAGACTGCAGGTTGCACACATGAGAATTCCAACACTGAAACAACTTTATAAACGTGTAAATGATACCAAAAAAATAAATAAATAAACATCACCTTTAGCATTTCAATGACACTTACGCGATTTCAAATATGAATGTGATTATACTGTGGATAATCAAATCCCCCAAAAAATAATAATTACAACCCCCCAAAAAAGCACTCAAACCAAAGCACAAATACAGATTAAAGAAATCCTGGAAACAAAATGTAAAAAAGACAAAAAAAAAAACGTAACATGTTTTTACTGTGCTACAGGCACTTGTTGAAACGAAAATGAAGCATAATTAACCCAACTATAGCCGCACAAGAAAAAGTTGTTAATTAAATAATACCCAGTACTTGACGTACAATGAAAGAAGACCATAAACTGAAGCAAAATTAAAAAAAAATAAATAACCTAATGAATAAAATAACAAAATGAACAACAACGAAAAAACTATTCAGGCTAACAAATATGCAAATATCCAAAAGATGTGGATTTTAGGAGAATCCAGTTTTACCACTTGCTGTGGGACAATACTAGAGTGTAATAAATAAATGAATGAATGAATGAATGAATAAATAAAGTAACTGTTAAATACTGCAAAAATGTCACAAATATGTGAATAATTATAAACAAGAATATTCTCTTTTTCATAATATTCTCGTTATTCTCATAATTCCCATCCAATGAAACTCCATATTTGATGGAATTTCATATAAAACGTACTGTAAATGCACTTAGTAATATAATTTTATATGCTCTAGAGTTACATCTGATGTTTGATTGATCTTTGTTGCTTTATTGAAGCATCAAGTGTTTTACCCTAATTGTGTGTGTGTCCGCGTGCGTGCGTGAGAACAAATATTTTCATGCATTTTTGTTTTACCACCTGCATGGCTATTGGTTCAAAATTGTATTTATTCTCATTTTATTAGCAGTGTGTGCACAGGTCTATATTTAAATTTTAAGTTAATTCTAGAAATTATTTAACAGCCACTTACTAGGCACACATGCCAACTACTCACACCAATAGTTGAGCCAAAGTAACCAACATGATAAATTCCAACAAACAGTGCCGAAAATACCACATACATACATACATTACATACCTCAAAATAACCAATGCATGGCTCACTGATTGCCTCTACACACCACTCAATACATTTAAGGAAAGGATATAGTATCAGATATTCACACCTATTTTTTAAACCAGAACACTAAAGCAGTGCACATCATACAGTAATGCAGGTCAGGCATCTGCATCAGTAAAGCCAAGATACAATACATCTCTGATGCCACCTGGAGCCAGAGCAGAGCAACTGTACATATGTAAAAGCCACAGCTACACAAACTAGACACTCTGCATTCCATGATAGCCATTGTTTTTCCAGTGTCATTAATAATTAATTATATTCTACTATAAATATGAATTATGCATGCATCTAATTAGATCTTGCAAATTACCCGATAGAAAGTGGTATGCTTAGAAATGTCCATATATGGTAGGAACTCTTTCAAACACTATTCAGTGACCTTACCTGACACAAAATTATAAACTGTTGTTAAATGAAGCAGAGAGCACAGCAAATGAAAGCGAGTGACTGACAGATGTATCTAGACTATTTCAGAGTCAAAGGTGGAAAATGAGATGACAGCAAAACAATGATGAAACGCAAACTCAAGGGCTAAACTAACCAGTTGAGCTGGATCAGCAAAAAGGATGTCTGTGGCACTGCATTTTCTGGCTCTAATGGTTATAGATGTTTGTCATAATACAGTAAACGTCAGTCAAAAGTTGAAAGTTTTCAGCTAAATGTGCAGAATTAAGTATTAAGAGGCACACTTTACAATCAGTAAGACAAAAATGACTGATTGTAATCTTGATCAGCCTCACACACTTAGACAAAAACAATTGCATTGAGAATGTTTTTTGGGGAAAAGGATATCTGGATGTTTTTGCAAATACGTATGGTGAAGTTAATGGCAGAAATCACCATTAAATCTCATGGGTTGACATCAGGGCAAGAAAACTACATAAAATTTGATCAAATATTTAAATTTATCCAGTCACTTCAATCTAGTAGTAAAATTAGAATATTATAAACTGTTACCAACATAAATGTGTATGTAAACGATACATAGGACTACAAAAACAACCTATTATGTCAGTCCATGTTGTTAGTCTAGTGCAAATAATACAGAATCTCTTTATTCTTACATTTCAGCACTTTTTGTTTATGATTAAATTATTTATTCAGTGAATGTGTGATGGCAAGTAACAAAACCCAGCACTTTCAGCAGTAACCAATTTAAACAACTCTGATTGGCTATTAAATTATTTTGACCAGCCAAATTTATATGTCTACATATCAGCTTGCGGTGTAACGAATCACAAATATAATGGTTTCGGATCACATTATGGTTTCTGAGTCATTGATTGGACCATTTTTAGATCAACAAAAAGGGAAGGAGACAAATGTAATTTGCTTTTCATTTATTACAAAAGCCGTATAGCAAGAAACTTTTGGTTTTAACAAACATAACTTAGAAGCTGTAGTTTCAATAAAATAAAATCAAGAAATAAACAGCTGAATAAAAATAAATTGTGAAAAATGATCTTCGCTACTGTTGCTGATAATGCTAAATGTATAAATCTAACATTAGAATTTGCACAACATATCGAATTTATTTTTAGACTCATTGTCAATTTACTCATAAAAATGTCATGTTTCATTACTAGATGTATAATTTTTGAAGAATTATTCAGTGACACATTTTTGATGGCTAGTTGTTTGATGGCCACCTATTGGTTAAACAATGTAATTGCTACAACTTTCAATTTTGAGCATCAAGTTGCATTAAATGGTGATTTCAATCTTTTCCATAAACATCAGTGTTTATATCTGAAATACAAGCAGTTATAGCAGTGCTTCTGTGTTCGTTGATTGTTTGTTGACTTTTTTAACTAACTGAAAAGTGTAAAAACTGAATCTCTTTCTCGGTCAAACGCAGATTTGAATGCAGTTCATTGAAGGATTAATAAACATATGCAAATAATCATCATTTATAATTTTGTCTGCGTGGGTGTTTGAATTGAGGGCCCGATCTTTTAATGATTAATAGTGAAGCTTTACACTGAATGCATTAATGCAGGACAAACAACTAGTGACAGAAAACCCCTTTAATAACCTAAGAAAGCATTTAGGTGCCACCACAACTTCCTCCCTCATCATTATATTTTACAGAAAAGCCAAAATGCTTTCACACATGTGATCTGAATGATGAATGATGGTGACCTCTCTGTGATCATTACAAATTTAGGGTTAATCTACAAGTAAAAAAAAAAGGTTATTAATCCATGGGTCACGTGCGTGCCGAACCATGGGTTGTGATCTGAATGGATCACGAATCAACCATGATCTATTACACCCCTAGTTCCAGCTAAAATCCATCTGATGGGCCAATGTATGCAATGCCCAAACATTTTTTTTTATCTTTGCTCAAGTCTTTCAAGTTTTTAAGGGCACTAAAGAATTAATAAACTATTACAGCTCAGAACAATGTTTTGTTTATAATTTTTTATTTACGTTTTGTGACAAGTATCCATGTAATAAGCAGGATTAAAAGGTAGTTTTTGCAGAATAAAGCCCTTCAATCTTATACAACAGCCCTCTGCTTTGTGTTGGGCTGCCAATAAGCCGGTCTGGCTTTATTCTGCGATTACAACCGCCTGAATGTACTTTATCCCTTACATAAACAGTGGGTATAAATAGAAATTTGTTTGAACCTCAAAATCAACTATTTAGTGGGACGTAAAATCATTTAGGGTGTTCTGTTACCACATGCATATCATATCACCCCAAGACTAATTTTAGCACTCTAACAAACTTGGTGTCACTGAGCATTAAAAGCTCAAAGTAGTTCAACATTGTAAAATGTGTCTCAGTATGCCTGCATTTCCCTGTGGTCCCCTTGCACTACATTAATGCAAAGAACTGATAGCCCTTTTAAATAAATCAATAATGCTATTAAATCCATCCTGTTTTTTTATAGCCCAATTTGCTCTCTCCTGTAATTATCTTCCATTTAATACCTCCAGGGATATCGTTTGATCAAAACATCACAATCAACTGAATCACCCAATCCTAAAAACATTCATAAAGGGCTCTTACTGGATGAAATGTGGTTGTGGATAGGATGTGAGGGAGTGCGTTTTCGTGTGTATGGGAAAATTTGTCTGCTTGTGTCTCATGAATCACTCCTGCGCACAGGCCTGTGGAGTGGGTGTCAGTGATCACAGTTCACGGTTACGTAAGTCCTCGCAGTGCCTGCCGGAGCTGCTGTCTGCTGTAGCAAACCATCTGCCACTCAGTCTCCTTCAATGGAGGCACTGCCAGTGTCTTTCCAGCACTCGGTCCTCTTAAAGGAATAGTTTACTAAACTCAGTCATTAGTTACTCACCATTACACTGCTCCAAATCTATTCTGTTTCTGTCTTTTTTTTTATTTATAAAATTTTTTACAAGACTTGAGATCCACCAAAAGTTTATAAGGTCAATGTGGATTAAGCTCTTCAATTAACATAAATAGGTCAAATTTTATTGAAGTCTATTATTAAGCATCAAATGGACCTAGGGATGCAATGATCTTATATACAGTGCTCAGCATAAAGGAGTACACCCTATTTGGAAAATTAATACTTTAATCCATTTCTCAGTGAATATAGGTCATCTATGTATTTTGGTCTATTTGAACAAAACAGATTTATTAAACAGCTATCTTCATTAAAATAATAGTTTGGTCACTGAACATCTTTAGGAATAGAATGACAATACTTTTAAATTCAAACTAAATATTGCAAAAAAATAAAATAAAATACAAACAATATTTAATTATTTTTTTTTTTTTTTTCTTGATTTTTCCTCTTTTTAAAAATTGGACTTAATATTTTTCCTAACAAATTAATTTGGATGTACTTATTCTTGGACAGTTATCATATTTTATTTGGCTTCAGTAATTACTAATCTACTGTATATGCACAAATATAACATTGTATAGAATCCTATAGAAAATATTGATTTAAAAGAGAGATCTGTGAGGGGTGTATTATTTAGGCTGAGCACTGTATACATATCTTAGAATATTTAATGGCTAAATTCAAATTCTATCGAAAAATCTTTAATATCATCGCAACTGACACACAAGGAACCTTAATTTGCGGGGGAGACTTTAATATAATCCTTAATTCAAAAATAGATTCCTCTAAAGTGGCAGAGAGATATAAAACCTCCATAGCCATAAAACTCAAAGCTATATTAAGAAACTTAGGATTGATAGACCTATGGAGAGATTTCTTCCCTAAAGAACGAGACTATACTCATTACTCCCACCCACATTCAAAATATTCAAGAATAGACTATTTATTTATATTCAATAAGGATAGACATAAGGTAACTAAATGCAGCATAGGAACAATGGACTTATCAGATCATGCACCAGTATATGCCTCAGTTATCTTAAACAGAACTCAAATTAACACATTATGGAGACTGAATTCAAGCATTTTGAATAATGAGCAGTTTATAGTACACATGACCACTGAAATTAAATATTACTTAAAGGAGAATGACAATGGAGAAGTCTCCCCATCTGTACTTTGGGACGCTTGTAAAGCTGTCTTAAGAGGGAAAATAATTGCAACAACCACACGGGAAAAAAAACTAAGACAAGAGAAATTCACCAAATTACAATCAAAGTTAAAGGAGTTGGAAATAAAACATAAAAATAGTAAAGCCCAAATATCTGGCCTAATGCAAGAAATAAGAAAAGTAAAAGAAGAAATTAACGAGTTACATAATGCAGAAATAGAGAATAATCTCATATTTTTAAAACAACGTTATTATGAAGCAGGGAGTAGATCATTAAAAATCATATCATTTAGGCTTCGAAAACAGCAAGTTGATAACACAATTTACAAAATCAGAGATCTTAAGACAAAAAAAAAACTACATAGATTGACAGAAATTCACAAGCAATTTGAACTTTTTTACAAGAAACTATACACTGAAAATATATCTGGTTCAGAAATTGATATTAAGACATTCCTTAATTCTTTAAAATTACCTAATTTAACAGAGGAACAAAATAAAAGCCTCATAAAAGATATAACCTCACAAGAACTGCTAAAAGAAATAGCCAGATTAAAAACAAACAAGTCACCAGGTACAGACGGCTTTACAGTGAAGTGAAGTGAAGTGAAGTGTAGTGTGGCCAAGTATGGTGTCCCATACTTGGAATTTGTGCTCTGCATTTAACCCATCCAAGTGCACACACACAGTTAGTGAACACACACATACTGTGAACACACACCCGGAGCAGTGGGCAGCCATGCTGCGGCGCCCGGGGAGCAGTTGGGGGGAACGGTGCCTTGCTCAAGGGACTCACCTCAGTCGTGGTATTGAGGGTGGTGGAGAGTGCTGGTCATTCACTCCCCCCACCCCCAATTCCCGCTGGTACCGAGTATCGAACCAGCAACCTTCGGATCACGAGTCCAACACTCTAACCACCAGGCCACGACTGCCCTCAACTACAGGTGAATGGTATAAAAAATTCAAGGATCAACTCGCCCCTATTCTTCTTCCTGCATGTAATAACGCAATTCACGGAAAGGGAATCCCTATCTCATGGAATGAGGCAATCATCTCCCCAATCCCAAAAGAAGGAAAAGATAAACTAGATTGTTCCTCATATAGGCCAATTTCAGTTTTGAACGTTGATTATAAATTATATACAGGAATACTGACTAGGAGATTAGAAGGACTACTACCAGAGTTAATTCATAATGACCAGACAGGGTTCATTCTACATAGACAAAAAATTATGTCAGATGGACACTACACATATTAAAATATTTACAAGAAAGTAACACACAAGCAATGATAGTGAGTCTGGATGCAGAAAAGGCCTTTGACTCGGTAAGATGGTCATACCTATACATAGCCCTAAAATATTTTGGTATACACGAAAATTTTATAAAAGCCATACAGTTATTATACTCAAAACCACAAGCTAGAATTAAAGTAAATGGAAGCTTATCTAATTTTTTACATTTGGAAAGAGGCACAAGACAAGGGTGTCCTCTCTCTCCACTTCTCTTCTCATTATATATTGAACCCCTCAGTCAGTGGATACGGCAGAACCATGATATCAAGGGGATAAAAATGGGTGAAGAGGAACATAAAATCGCATTGTTTGCAGATGATGTTTTAATATACCTGAAAGACCCTGAAACATCATTTATAGCTCTTATGTCAATTTTAGATGCATTTAGTTCTCTATCGGGATACAAAGTCAATGTGCAAAAAACACAGGTCATTTGCTACAATTTCACCCCCCCAGAGAAAACAAGGACCAAGTATAAAATCAATTATAATACAGAGGTAATAAAATATTTAGGTATATATCTCCCAAAAGACACCAAAACCTTGTCAGATATAAATTACAAAACCTTAAATACCAAGATACATGCAGACATCCAGAGATGGAATCTTATCCCTTTTTTAAATTTAGGGGATAGAGTGAATACTATTAAGATAAATATGCTCCCAAGAATTTTATATTTATTTCAGACACTACCCCTAAAGATTTCCGAAGAACAATTTAAAGACTGGGATAAATGGATTTCAAGGTTCATCTGGCAAGGGAAAAAACCTAGAATTAGGTATAAAACACTTCAGTTACCTAAAGAAAAGGGAGGTTTGGCTCTCCCATCTTTTAGAGATTATTTCATAGCTGCCCAGTTAAGACCTATAGTTTGCTGGTGCAATCCAGACTACAATGCCAGATGGAAACAGATTGATTTCTCTTTTTTTTCTGAAATACCAATCCAAGCAGTAATAGCAGATGATAATGTATTAAGAGAATATATACATAAAGAGTATCCATGGATTACTATTATCCTAGAAACATGGGCCATAGTCATCAAAAAATATGAACTAAAAGACACTCTAAAGATAATGAGGTGGTGTGCATATGATAAAGATTTTACTCCAAATACTTTAGATGAAACCTATAAGAAAGGCATCACTTCATATTATTCCCTAACAAATAATAACATTTTTCTAACTTTTCAAGAATTTAAGAGCCAGTTCATGTTAAACAACCACGACATGTTTAGATATTTTCAAATAAGGCACTATTTTAACTCAGTAGTGCACAAAAGAGGGGATTGGACTCAAAATGCTTTAGTGAAAATACTTCTATCAGCATATAGGAGTAACACTGTCAGTAAAGTAATCTCTCAGTTCTATTATTGTTTCCAAAACTACAGATCAGACTCTACCTCATATGTAAGAATTAAATGGGAGAAAGAAGGAAGTAGTAGTATAACGGAAGAGGATTGGTTAGAAACATGTAACTCCCAATGGCAAACTACAGGCTCACACCAATGGAGACTATTTGCCTGGAAAAACATCATTCGTTTCTTTATAACTCCTGCACAAAAGTGCCACGATAAAGTGGGAACAGGGTGTTGGAGGCATTGTGGCTCGGAACTGGCTAATCATCATCATATATTCTGGGAATGTCCAACTTTACACCTGTTTTGGAAAGATATACACAAGACATTGGAGGGCATACTGAAGATTGAGATCCAGTTTAAATTTTCAGTGTTATACTTAGGAATTTTTGAGTTGCATGAGGTTAGAGACACATATTTATGGAGAATATTTCTGATCGCTGCCAAGAAGGCTATTACACGTAAATGGCTTCAGCTAACCCCTCCCACCTTAGAAGATTGGAAAGCAATTGTTGTAGAAATATGGAAGATGGAAACTTTTACTTTCTCTCTAAAACTAAAAAAACAGAAAGGGGCTACTTTGTGGAGCAAGTGGAAAGAATTTTTGGACTTAAACTGCAGAGATTAATCAGTGCTGATGTATGCATATAAGCATCTGTGTATGTATAAATAGTATTGTATGTAACCATGCAAGACCACTCTTACTATGTTCTTTACCCTGCTGTTCTTGTTCAATATTTATATTTTATGTTATTATTATTATTTTATTTTATTTATTTTATTTTATTTATTTATTTCATTTATCTCTTCTTCTAAAATGGTATTGTAAACTCTCGGATATTGTAAGCTACAGTATTTTATTTCGAAATAAAAAAAATAAAAAATAAAAAATAAAAAAGAATATTTAATGGCATGTTCAAAAATGCAAAGACATTTCCAAAATTGAACCAGCTTCATTTTAACTTAGTGTTTTAGGTGTTATCAGAGGGGTAAATGCAAACAAAATGAATCAGATGAAAAGCAGGGAACATTGCGTTTATCAAATACCATTAATTAGGTCCACACACATATACACTTAACAAACACATCAAATATGATAAACAGAAGATCAACTGCTGTTAGGTAATGTCTGAAAACCAATATGTTTTGTTCTTACTGAGTTGAGCTCCTGTTCACCATTTTTGATGCATGTTTGTGATCAATGTTCTTTGGTAAACAAAAGCCTAAATCAAATCTGTTCCACATGCAAAGTGATCATGACTTGAATAAAGTCATATGTATTCATTTTATAATGCATTTATGAGTTTCTTTATGAACATGGACTGTTAATAGAGGGACAAATTCTTAAAGAGTTTTGTAAAGTTTTATGACAAAATTCATTTTTTTATCTGACCCTCTGCCAAAGCTTGTGTCTTGATTTGAAAATTTGGTACTGGATGACAATTAACAACTGTTGTATGGAAAAGACCTTCAATCAGACTACTTTATGTTCCACAGAAAAAAATAACAGGCAGGATTGATGCATGTGTTCTTAAAAACCCTAGTGAACCGGTTCTGAAAGACAACAAACTGCAAGTAAACAAAGTGAAGCTGGATTTGTTTTTACCTTGGCTTTCTTCATGTGATTCATAACATTTCCGAGGTCCTCCATGTCGATGACAGAGCCATGAGACTTCTCCTCTTCAGAAGAGGACTCCGCATCACTGCTGGATTCTATCAGCTCCTCCTGAAAACCAAACCAGAAATTTTAATCTCCTCTCACAGCTGATTCTTTAACATGAGCATATTTTAGTGCTCTCACATGAAATCCTGCAAACTCCCCTGAAGTGAACCACAACACAGATTTCATCCATCAAGATTTAGTTCAATGAAAAGTGAGATGTTATATTATATTTGTCAAAAACTTCACAATCACAATGTGTACTCAATGTGTTGGTTTATTATGTTATATTATGTTAAACCAATGATATTCTATGATATGATGGTCTCTAGATATGGCTCAGCTCACACATTATATGGATATTCTGCAAGAAACTGCAAACCTGATTGTTACTTTCAAAAACGAGACCAAATATGGCTTATTATGTCAAAGTTACAAATGACATAAATTATTCTGAAATTTTAAAGTGGTCCTTTTATGCTAAGCTCTTTGTGAATGTAAAAAAAACAACATATCAAAGATTAACAATCCAAAATAGAGTTCTGAACGAAAAAGCCAATTTCCTGTAACAAGTCATAAGTAATTCTGGCTCAAACCTATGTTGGTTTTGTAACAAATCTGCATAACGCCAGCAAGTGAACAACTTCTACTTTAACCCTCAAACACTGTAGCTATACAGAAGCCTGAAAGATTTTGGTTGGTGTCATGTTTAGGAGACATTTGAGCATATTGTTCACTTTTCATGAACTTACAAAGGACGAGGACTCACTCTAGTAATGACACAGTAAAAACCAATGCCTTTGATACTGTTCATTTCACTGTTTACTGACTAAGTTTACACTGTTTACTCACTAAGTGCTGAGGAAAAATCCAGAGCAAAATTTCAGATATATAGTAATAAGCATTTGGTTTCCAACGTACTGTATGCTGTAAGCAATAGACCAATCACAACAGATTTGGCCATCTGACCAATGAGAGCAGAGAAGGCTCTCAGAAAGGTGGGGTTTAGAGAGACTGGATACTTAAACAAGCCATTTCAGACACTTACAGAAAAGAGCTGACGCTGCAGTGTATATTAAGGGGGAAATAAAGTGTTTTTTGAGTGCAGAAGACCTCCAAATAAAACTAAAAACCTTTTAAATAGCATAATAGGTGCACTTTAAATATAGATTTTCTGTCTATATCTATCTAAAGTAAAACATGAGCAAATATCATTTGTGAATTGCTAGCCAAGGGGTTCATTAGAAATCCGGACAGTTGAATAAAACAGTTAAAAATAAATTACTTATGTTTGGATATTATAATACATTTTTATACAAAGACACACTATGGTGATTTTTGGTAAAGTTAGGTAGTAATAGCCATTTATATCATCATTTGCCTCTCTAGTCAGTGAAAAGTGGGAAAGTTCAGATTTTATGTGCATTTAAAGTTATTAAACAATGTTAAATTGAATTAAAGGACTTAGAGATAGTTCACCCAAACAGGAAATTTGTAATAATTTACTCAACCTCAAGTAAAATAAAAAATTAATTGATTGATTGATTGATTGATTGATTGATTGATTGATTGATTGATTGATTGATTGATTGATTGATTGATTGATTGATTGATTGATTGATTGATTGATTGA
>CAIGQV010019070.1:22291736-22360717 GCA_903798115.1 Danio jaintianensis | reverse complement strand
TGATTGATTGATTGATTGATTGATTGATTGATTGATTGATTGATTGAAAAAACAAGTGGATAGTGAGTAAATGTCAGAAATCTCATTTTTCTGGTGTACTATCTCTTTAACGACAGTAATGTTTCCTAAAAAAATGTCTGAGTAAAAGATACGGGCAGAACATCTAAGAGAATAAAACATCCTCTAAAGTCTGTAATGTCACTCCTGCTGTTCAGATCCCATTGACATGAGTGCACCACAGACTGCAGGGGAACGAGCTGCTCTTTAGGTGTGCAGTGCGAAAACTGTTTCCATGACTACATGTGTTTCAAAAGACATCAGAGAGCAGGACTGTCTTGCCTCAGAGTTGTTCTTCTCAGCGAGCGAGTGATTGTCCTCTGCCTCTTCCTTATGTTTTTTCTTATTCTTGCAGCTGGCCTTCTTGCACTTGCCAGAGCAGGCTTTCTTCTCACCCTTGACCAGGGCCTGCAGTCGGTTCAAGAACTTCGTTTTCCAGGCCTGGAAGTCAGCCTGCACACTGCCATGACGGCTCTTCACCACATTACAGTCGCCCTCTCCTCTGGTCATGATCCGAGCGGCGCTCAACATCCACAGCCACTTATCTATGCTCTTACTGACCTGAATACAGAAGTGATTTAATGGGTGACTCATGCAATAGATTAGCATCAAAAATAGATCGAATAAGTCTCACTGTGCTGTAATGGCCAACGTAAACTGAGTTTCCAAGACCAAAGACAGCGTATCTCATTCCCTTTAGGTAGGTTTTCCCATATCGGAAGTCAGTGGACGCTTCCTCGAGCCATTTGCAGAACCATTCAGCACTCTCTGTGGGCTGTCCGTCAGTGTATGTGGCCACCAGAAACACACAGATTATCTTGCTTGTGCACTAGAGAAGGAAGATATGAGACGATGAAGAAATGTTTAGTATCATGATAGCAAATGAAAGTTAATCTTGTAAAAAGCATTGTCAGGTCTTGTTTCCACAAAAAAACATAAAGAAGCTCTTAAGCAATCAGATTGTTTTTATTTTAGTTTTTATAATTTTTACAATTAATAAAAAAACACTATTTTTGGTATGTGATTAAAGTTGCAATGTCTAAACACAATGGCTTTCTCAATATCTTTTCATATTTTTGAAATGGGCTGAATACAGAATATATTTATTGTACAATTCACAGTTCAATTCAAACATGGGAAACCATTGATGTCTCTTGAAAGTATGAGCTTTTATTTTTAGCATTACGGAACTGAGAAAGTTTTCCTTCTATTATAGCAGGCTATAGACAACAGTTATATTAAATTATTAAAAGTGCAAGTTTATTTACACAAAATACAGTATTTTTAAGGCAAAATATGATTTAAATCCATGACTTATCTTGACAGATTTTGTGATGAATCCAATCTGATGTTAATGTTTAAAACACAGCAAACTGCATATAAACTGGGTCTGAATACTTAGGACCATGTGATATTTCAGGTTTTTTTTTTTTTATAAATCTGCAAAAATGTCAACAATTCTGTGTTTTTCTGTCAATATGGGGCGCTGTGTGTACATTAATAAGAAACAAAATGAACTTAAATGAGTTTAGCAAATGGCTGCAATATAACAAAGTGAAAAATTTAAGGGGGGTCTGAATACTTTCCGTACCCACTGTATATTAAATCTTATAAAAAGTGCAACTTTAGAATAAAATTAAAACAAGTTTTATTTACACAAAATACAGTATTTTTAAGGCAAAATATGATTTAAATCCATGACTTATCCTGACAGATATTGTGATGAATCCAATCTGTTGTTAATGTTTAAAACACAGCAAACTGCATATAAACTGGGCTATTACAGTTTGTAAAAAATGTAAAATAAGTAACTTAAACTGAAATAAAACATGAAAATCATTTAAAAAAATGCATTTAACTTCAGCTAGATGACAAGGCATTAGGCATGGGTCGATAACCAGTTTCAAGGTTTATCACGGTTTGGAAAAATCAAGGTTTTAAACCGCTAAAATGTTCTGTTATACTGTTCCTACTCTATATGTATGGGGTTTTTTTGCGTGTTTTATGAAAATTGTATGTAGTTTTTTAGGGCAACAGTATCTCCAGCAGAAAAAGACCCTCCACATCAAAACCTACTGATCGCCTATGCACCAACATCCAAGCATGCCTTTGGATCTGAACAGTATAGTGGCTTACTGTATATCCAAAGATGTCTTTTCAAGTTGTAAAGAAATCTGTGTTTTTGAAACTATTGAAGACAGCAGAAGTCAACAATTTAATTAGCCTGATATGTTTACTGCTCCAGAATATTTTAAATGTTTCTTAAAATAAAATATACTGTGTTCATTGGGGGAAAAAAAAGTTGTTTTTTAATCCAGACATTTAAAAAGAACATGAAAGAAGAAACCGTGATATTTCTATCCAAGGTTATCATCCCGTCAAAATCTTATACCGGCCCATGCCTACAAGGTATTTCCCATATTTCAGCTAGATATAATTGAAATTATACTGAGATATTTAAAAATGTAGGATGTATTCATAACATAAACATGAATGACAAAAAATCTTACTAAATAAAGGGGAAAATAAAAATTTTAAATGTAAAAACAGAATATACTAAGAATAATAAAAAAAACATTCTAAATATCTATAAAACTATAAAAGTATATCAGTACTTAACATATAACACAATATTTAAGTAAAATTGTCCAAAATGTTTAGACCCAAATATCAGCTTACTATATTGAGCAACAGGCGATAATGGTCAGGAATGTGAAGACTATTAGCATATAAAGTAGAGGACACAATAAGCTTGCTAGATGGCATTGTGTGAATTGTGGAATGTGTAGTCATTAGAACATCTCAGTTTGATTGGAATGGATTTTCTTTTTCTTTGAAAAAAATCCTAATTGAGAATGCACAAGTCAGAAAAATGTGTTTTTTAGTGTTTTCAGGGTTAAGTGTCAATGTAGTTGCTGTGTTCTGTCTTTTTCTGGCAAATGTGGCAATAAAATAAATTGAGGAAAGTAAAATAATTCCATTACTTTTCTCTTTAATTCATTGTTTTAATATGCAAGTTCTGTAGAGATAAAAGGTGGTAAGTCACTTGATATTTTACTCAAGGGAGAATCCCTGTAATTAACTGCCAGCCGGAAGATTTATATTTCCTGTAACTGTTAAGTAGTATTTGAAAGATTTGAAGGCACCCATAATTCTTAAGACATTATTAACTCTTAAAGGGATACTCTTAAGCATGACAAATGCTGAAGTTCAAATCATTCATTGCTACTTTAGGTACAAGCTACTGCAGCACAAAACGTACAGCGGGGAAAATAAGTATTGAACACGTCATGCTTTTTCCTGGGAACAATATTTCTAAAAGAGCTGTTGACATGGAATTGAACCAGATTTTGGTAAAAACCCAAACAATACAAACATAAAAATAAAACAAAACAAAATAAATCTGAAAAATTTGTTATTTGTAATAATAATGGAATGACATAAGAAGAAAGTATATAAAGGCTTTATATAAAAGGCTTTTTTAGGTGATGGCAGCTTAAAGACACCTCTCATATGGGGAATGAAGTCACATGAATTGCTCAGGTCTGAGTTTTTCACAGACTTCAACAGAGCGTAAAAATCTTGATGGTTCTGTGGGTCTCCTCTATCAAATCTTTAATTTGTATTTTCTATTGGATTCAAGTCAGATGATTGGCTGGGCCATTCTACAGCTTGATTTTCTTTCTCTGAAAGCATTTGAGAGTTTCCTTGGCTGTGTTTTGGATCATTGTCTAGCTGATATGTCCACCCTGGTTTCAACTTCATCATCCTGGTAATGTAGATGTTGGACTGAAGCAGCTAAGACTAATTTACACTGAGGAAGGGCAGAGGGTAACTACTGAGAGATTTCAGCTGCTGTCTGGGCTTTCACTGCCTTTCTACACCTCCCTTTCTTCATATGTTCAATACTTTTTCCCTGCGTCATTTCATTTTACTACACATAACTTAATTTGTAAACTAATTAGATTTATTTTCTTTGCATATATGGATTTCGTTGGTTGTTATCAACATCCGGGTGAAATTTCAAGTCAACGGCACCTTTAGAAATATGTTTTCTGAGAAAAATGGTGACGTGTTCAATACTTATTTTCCTCGCTGTATATGAAGAAAAATGCAGTCACCGTCTCTGAAATGCAGTAATGAGGCTGAAAGCACATTTTAGGCACTGAAATAGCACAATAGAACACATTTTACTCACCTCCTCAGCCAATCTGTCTTCCGGGTCAAAATCTTTCATATCGATAACCTCACACTGGATCCCCTGCGCCATGACATCTTCAGCAAGTTCTTTTGCAAACCCCTAAAATCAAAAATTTAAAAATATATGGGTATAATATATGAGTCAAAGACAAAACTATCTGACCAAAAAAATATGTTTAATTGTCAAAACGTGTCCTGTTTAATTACTTTATTTTCTTCATGATTTTTACATAAACATGCCTTCTGCTGAATGGTAATAGAACACAATTTTTACCAAAGTTGCAGGATATTGGGGAAAAAATTACATTAATGGCAAGATTTAGTTTTTCTGCCATATATATTGTGATATGAAATATTTAACCAGATGGATTGAATAACTATCTGTGAAAAAATTATTGTTTCAGAATGTTTGGGCTGATTTTGTAGAGGAATGCATCAGCAAAAATTATTCTAAAACAGTTCAATTTAACTATAAGCTAGATTTTATTTTATTTTTTTAAAGAGAAACAAATGAGAAAAAAAATAGTGCTTTATATTTTTCTGGGAAGTACACAAATAATGTGACACAAATAATGAAAAATCAAATGTAAAAATGACCCTTTGTGGTCTTCACTATATAAATTAAATGTAATTAATCTTTGTTTAAGCTACAAATGTTATTGTTTCTTGTGCCTTAATGCTTTAAACTCACATTTGTTTGAAATGTTTAACAGAAAAAAAAACTATGCAAATTATAAACTTTAACTCCAGAATGGTTCAACTTTGCAATTAATCAATGAATTAAATGCGTCCAAATTGTGGCTCCTGGTCAACAATAACCCCTACTTGACATTAAATGTAAGAAGATCGCTGGTTCGAGTCCCGGCTGGGTCAGTTGGCATTTCTGTGTGGAGTTTGCATGTTCTCCCCATGTTGGCGTGGGTTTCCTCCGGGTGCTCTGGTTTCCCCTACAGTCCAAAGACATGTGCTATAGGTGAATTGAATCAACTAAATTGGTTGTAGTGTATGTGTGCGAATGAGTGTGTATGGATGTTTCCCAGTACTGTGTTGCACCTGGAAGGGCATCCGCTGTGTAAAACATATGCTGCATAAGTTGGCGGTTCATTCCGCTGTGGCGACCCCTGATAAATAAAAGGACTAAGCCGAAGGAAAATGAATGAATGAATGACATTAAATGTGATGAGACTATTGCAGAGGTGAGCGTTGCGATGACGATGCTGAAACAATATTTTGTGCAGCTCTACTGCACAGTATAAAAATAATGTTTATGGAGAGTCCTCATAAAGCACAAAATCTCATTGTGTGTTTGTGTATTCAAACCTTTGCTGTTCCTGTCTGTGATCCATAGAAGACTTTGACCCCAGAAATATGAATGACTTTTTTGGTTTCAGGTGCCGGTTCCTGCTTCTTCAGACTTACAGGGTGGACTATTTTGTTCTATAAAAAAAAAATACTATTAATTTGAGCTTTGCCTGCAACTAAGAGGCTAAATCTAACCAATACATTAGTTCAACCAAAAAAGCTGACTTTTTTTTTTTCTTCAGAAGAACATTAAACACAATGTTTTGCAAAATTGTGGTTCTTGGTGATTCATAACATGTAAGCGAACTGCTATTAGCACAGAGGGAGTCAAAAGTAAATACAGGCAAAACAAGAAATACTATATTTGTGCAAGAAATATTATTAGCTTTGGTGTGGTGTGCTGCAGTGAGAATCATATACAGTGTCGCAAACACACATGCGAGTTGACACTGTTTGTTCACAACAAATAGGAGACGCATGTTGTATTATTCATCAAAATGGTGCTAGTGCTTATCCTGGATGATGAAACTATAAAACAGTTGTAAACAAACAGTGTCAGCTCATTGTAGCAACACATAATTGTCATTATGCGACAGAAAGCTTGTGCTGTAAAGATGCCCAGGACTGTTTGCAGAGGCTAAAGTTAATAATGTTGAAAATAATTTTCAGTTTCTTGCACATACATGTCTTGTCAGCTTACTTGATAAGTCCTCAGTATAACCTTAGGAGCTATGGGTAATATATTTGTGTTAACTGTTTGTTTTTTGGACTCTCAAAGAGCCAGTATTCATTGATTTGAATTTTATGTATCAACAAAGTTTCAGCTAAAAAAATCCTTAAAGTGTGTGTGAGCCAGAAGTTGCTGAGACTTTTATTTCAGTATGTTAATGTACTTCCAACTGAAACAAAATATTGAGTCAGGGGTGGAACTTTCTTTATGCACATCATTCCCTCATAGTAAACTAATGGTAAGAGGGGCGTAGTTTAGAATATTGTGGCTGAAGCGGTCAACCTCAACAGAGAATGACCGCTGCTCCAAACCCAGAAGCAAATGGTAAGCTTTTAATTGAAGATTACCAAAACAAACTTTTTTTTTTCTGTGGATTAACTTACACTGATTAATTGTTCACCTAAAGAGTAACATTGTGCGATAGCAAATTAACATTGCAAATTTTAAACTTAAAAAAAATAAGCACAGACATCTTGAATTACCTGAGAGTGAGTAAATTAACAGCAGATTTGCAAACTCTGTTTAAGAGTAAGCACACTTAATTACCTTTTTGAAAAGCATGTTCACAGTAAACCAGACTCCTATGAGAACAGCAGCAGTCGTGTACACATATAGCCTGTTCTGCCACACAGTCTGCAGGTAGCTTTCAGTGTAATTCCACATATCATTCAAAACACCTGCGAATGCATATAAAAACAGTTTACAAAGAACTCATAACACTTGACGTGTAGGAAAAGATAAATAAATAATATGTGACATTAATTATTGATGGAAAAGACAGTCGATACTGAACAATTGCTCTGTCTCAAACCTAGTAAGTCGTCTAACTGGACAGCGTGTCAATGAGGTAAAGTTGGTTTTATATTCACACAATCAGACTTTCTCCTTAATATAATTTCAGAAAAGCATTCTTTGCAAATTCTAAATAGTGAAATCATATTAGCAGGCGATGACTATCAAAGAACAACATTTTTCACAGTCGAATGCATTGTGCTAATGTTGCTTTGAAGTCATACATGTGATTTCAGACCGAATATTCAAAGTACCATGGTAAACAATATAGGGAGCATATCACAAGTTGTCACTGAACGAATGTGCGAATATAAAACCAACTTTACCTCAATCAGCGTGTCTATCATTCTATTCAATCTGTCTATCGTTTTTGTTAAACCTGAAACTTGGAATGTGCGTGTGTTGTCCAAGAATGCAGTCTATGTAGGGAGCTCAGTAGATTTTAAAACAGAGCCCGACCGCAGGTTTCTTATAATAATGCAGCACGTTGTGCTGCTGTACACTATTTCGAGCATAACAACACTGTTTACTAAGAGTTATTTAATGTAATATATTTTATGCTGGTCATCACCCAAGCTTTGCAAAATAATCCCACCTGACATCTCAGCGCCGACTGCAGAACACACCAAACCCGACAACACCGCTAAAAACAGCATCTTCTGTAGTCTCCCAATCAATACACTAGTGGAAATAAATGTATTACAATAACCAGACAAAGACTTAACTTCATACGTCGCAGATATAAATTAGGGGCTAACTTTACGGCTGCATTTCGCAGGACGCCGCCATATTGTTATGACAGGAATTGTGGGAAAATGAGGTCATCTCAGGTCATTTAGCTCCACGTGAGTCTTCTCTGCTTGAATTATTAATCATAAGAATACTTGTTAATAATTAATGAATTAAAATTATGAAATAAGCAATAAACGATTATTGTTGTGAGTGACAGAAGTATAAGGGTTGTTATAGTTAACTAAAACTGTAACCATCAATTTGTCAATTTGTTATTTGAGATAAAGTTGTTATACATTTCCTATTATTTTACAGTTATGTTGACTTACTGATGACATTTCTGCCTAATATAAAATAAAAAATGTAATCATTTAAAAAAATATTTGTCACATTAGTTTTTTCTTGCACGATTTTCAAACATGTTTATATGTATTGTCAGACAAAATAGCAAAATGTTTTAACTTCAGAAGAATTAAGAAATGAATATTTGGTGGAATAACAACAAACATCAATAAAAAACGAAAACAATTGTTATTCTGACAAATTGTCATTTTCTAAAAAAAAAACAAAATTACAAAATTGTAAATGAAAATGGAAACACTGAATTTAACTACTAATAAAACAGCAATACTATCTCAATGGTATACTAAAATAACACTGCATAATAATTATTCTTATAATTATTCACTTTTATTATGAATTTAGAAATTCCTACTTTTTAGTTGTTTTATTACAGATATTTTAATATCCATGTGTACTTCTTAATAAAAAACACATTCTGCATATTCTTTAAAACATAATAAAAACAAACACACATTATAATGTTATCAAGTAAAATTTCTTCAAATTAATTATGGGATAGTCATTGACAGTTTTACAGGCTCTTGGTCCTTTGGGTTTTGCGCTTGTGTTGGACGACTGCAAGTGTAGTGAAAAAGTTTCCACCAAACAGAATCATGAAGCAGAAGCCACACATGGACACCTGCAGGCAAAATACATTCAGACTTCAAGATCGCAGTCTTAACAGATTTATTCACTGTGTTATATGATCACTTCAGTGTAATGATGTTGATTCAAAGCACCACTGACCTGCCATTCTCTACATTCAGGGAGCAGAGCCAGTCTGAAGAGGGAAACACCGTTGCAGAACTGCCAAAACTGTCAAAAACACAACATATACCTTAAAACATGGAGTTAATGATTATGTTTTGTGTTCTATTTTATATGCTGTTCCATTTTTAAAGCTTCAGTCATTAAGACATGACAAATTAGCTTTGTCAAGACTATTAAAAAGAGAAAAATAGCCTAAAATTAACACTTCAGAAGACTAAATAAATGTAAAAATCAGTATGGTGGCACGGTTAGCACTGTCGCCTCACAGCCAGAAGTTCGACTCCCGGCTGGGCCAGCTGGCATTTCTGTTGCCAACAAAAAGGCATTTCAAAAGAGATTTCCACCAAAATAAATACTATAGTTAATTGTTTGAATAATAATTATTATTATTATTATTTTGTATTATTGGCATTAGTATTAGTATCAGTATTTGTAATATAGAAATTAAAATAATATTATGAAATACTTTAGTATTAGTGTTATTTCTTAATGTGTTTAATTGTTGTACTTTGAAACGAAATAATAATTGTTATAAATGATTATATTATAAAGATTATTATAAATATTTCCCAAGTGATATTTACTTCAGAGAATATTTAACACATTTACAAACATAATGGTTTAAATATCTAATATCTAATAGATCTAAAAAATAATATATAAAAACAAATTTGGGGCGACGCGGTGGCGCAGTGGGTAGCACGTTTGCCTCACAGCAAGAAGGTCGCTGGTTCGAGCCTCGGCTGGGTCAGTTGGCATTTCTGTGTGGAGTTTGCATGTTCTCCCCATGTTCGCGTGGGTTTCCTCCGGGTGCTCCGGTTTCCCCCACAAGTCCAAAGACATGCGGTATAGGTGAATTGGGTAAGCTAAAATTGTCCGTAGTGTATGAGTGTGTATGAATGTTTCCCAGTGATGGGTTGCAGCTGGAAGGGCATCCGCTGCGTAAAACATATGCTGGATAAGTTGGCGGTTCATCCCGCTGTGGCGACCCCAGATTAATAAAGGGACTAAGCCGAAAAGAAAATGAATGAATGAATGAATGAAAAACAAATTTATTTTGTCTTTGCCATGTTGGTAGTACATAAAAGTTTAATAAGGTTAACTTATATATAATTATATATATTATATAAATATATATATATATATTCTCCAGCAAAACTAATGAAATAAGACTTTCTCCAGAAGAGCAATATAATAGGAAATACTGTAAAGAAATGTCCATGCTGAGTTAAACATTACATGGGAAATATTTTTAAAAATTTCACTGTACATAAATAATTATTGGATTATATTTTAAAAAAATAAGACACATACATCTTCATCTTTATGGCCAATCATCATTCTCATGTCCCTGTCCTCTTGGCTGGTGTGGCACAATTGAATTCTTAGACCCTTCAAACACTTACATGACCAAAGAAGAGAAACGGAAGAAGAAAAGTCAGTCCTCGCCACATCCACGACTGAAATCCCTCTGTGCAAACAAAATGACTGTTATATACTGAGCTTTCCACTGCCATATATTCTTCAAAATATACCATAAAGTCAGCAATCTTTACCAACAGTTAAATCCAGGTTGTGTCTTTCTCCTAATGCTTTGAGTCTGTAAAGACAACCGCTCTGATAGTAGTACTGAAGATACTGCACAAAGCCTGAAAGACAAGAGGAGACGTTTACCATCGCAATCTCTCAAAACTGCAGTGCTGCCGTTTTCACCACAACAGATTTTTACAAGTTTGCTACTTACTTTGATACAAGCAGTAGGCCAGAAACTGGGTCCTGAAAGACTGGTATGTTTCACCATCCGGCCTGCATTAACAACAGAAATTTTCCTTTAGAACACATAGCTAGTTTTGTGGTGAACAATTCATCTGTGCATGTTCATTCATTCATTTTCTTTTCGGCTTAGTCCCTTTATTAATCAGAGGTCGCCACAGCGGAATGAACCACCAACTTATCCAGCATATGTTTTACACAGCGGATGCCCTTCCAGCCACAACCCCACACTGGGAAACATACACTCTTGCATTCACACACATACACTACGGCCAATTTAGCCCATCTGTGCATGTCATTAAGAAAAAAAAAATCGTTTGCCCTTGTAATCTTTAATTGAAATCTGAAAATGCACTTCCTGGTTTTTTTCAGTTAAATTGTCAGATTATGCATGTCTTAAGTATTGGGGAAGGTTAACATACTTAACCACGCCCCTCCAACTGTCAGTTTTGACAACAAACAGAAATGGTGAGCAGGAGGTGTCTGTTAGGTTGTAATAACTCTTCTAAAACCCCTTTCCCAACATTTCTGAATGAAATGCCTACTTTACAACATCCAATCAGCTTGCAGTAGAAAAACAAGCCACGCCCACTGTTTTCTCATTTAATATACCGTTTCTCTAGGACCTGCATCACAATGCAAATTAAAAAAAAAAAACGGTCGCAGCTTCCGGGTCATGTGGACTTTAATATGGGCAATACGATTCTTGCATGTTGTGCTGCTGATTCTAATGGCCAAATGTACTGCCCATACTGTATATGCACATCCTGACCTGACGAGGAAGAGAAAATATGGGCGAACAGCTTTTTTTATTTACAGTTTTTGATGCGCAAAAGTTTTCATAGAGGGGATTGGAACAAATTGGGTAAGGAAGTTATAACAGAATTTAAGGAGGGTATAAGTAATTAATAACAGAATTTTCATTTTTGGGTGAACAAACCCTTTCATTTTGCTTTTATATTATAATATATGATGGTTCATTCCGCTGTGGTGACCCCTGATGAATAAGGGACTAAGCCGAAGGAAAATGAATGAATAAATGAATTATAATATATAAGTCCATAACCCGCCGTTGCATTTCAGGCGTACCAAGTTCGAGTCCCGGCATGCATCTCTAAGATATAAGTTCATATTATTGTTATTGTTTCATTTAAAATTTATTTGAGTTTTACTGCTGAACTCGAATAAAACACAAAAACTCATTTAAGTTCTGCTATGGCACCATTTCTCCCCCTTTTGTTAATCTAATAATTCATTTTGAAAGATACCATAATATTTAAAGTTGAAAGACACGTCGGATTCTTTGATCCCTTCACATTCAATACAATGGACGATACAAATATGTTCACTCAACCTTCACTTGTTCCAAACCTGTTTGACTTTCTTTCCTGTGTTGAACGCAAAAGAAGATATATTGAAGAAAACTGGAAACCTGTTACCATTGACTTTCATAGTATTCGTTTTTCCTACTATGGATGACAGTTATTTCCAGGTTTCCTCAAAATATCTTCTTTTGCACTCAACAAAAGAAATAAACTGATAAAAGTTTAAGGGTTTTAGTAAATAGTGAGTAAATTAGAATTTTTTGGAGAACTATACCTTTAACACAGAGACATTTTCCTTCACACTCGATATGAAAATGTGGGAAATCATGTTTCCCTCCAATCCTTCATTTATATATTTGATCCTTGTCCCCCACTTCTTTCTTTCCCTTCACCCATTCTCTTCTCCACTCAACTCACACAAAAACATCAATATATTAATGTTCGGTGTCAATGCAGGTGATTTTAATCATTATGTTTGATATCATTTGAAATGTCTCTGTGCTGGTACTAACTCTAGTCTAACTCATTCCCAGAAATAGTTATAATCAAAATAAATATTTGCAACTTTCTAAACTTTAAGCCGTCTGCAAAGGGTGTGCCCTTTTCTGGGGACTTCCATTCAAATGACCATGTGTCTCCCACAGGGCATGCACTCTTCAAATCTCGCATTCCACTCATTCAGATTCCACTTGCTTGTTTCAAACACCTGGAGGATATTCTGTCTTGGTCTGAGTATTTAAGAAAAGAAAAAAAGTCAAGAGACTAATAATGTGTTGTTGTTTTTTTCTATTTAGAACAACAAAGAGTTGCAAAAATAATCTAAACAGGGTTTAGCCTCAGTATGTTGTCATTGTAATATTATTCTAATTAGGGTAGGTGAATTTTGATTCTAAGTTCAAAAGACGTGCTAAAAGTGAATTGGATGAACTAAATGGATGAACTATGGGTGTTTCCCAGTACTGGGTTGCGGCTGGAAGGGCATCTGCTGCGTAAAACGTATGCCGGAATAGTTGGCGGTTCGTTAAATCAATTAATATTTTTGGCAAAATCGTCTCATATTAAATTGAAGTCAGATATGAGTGTAATTGCAACTAAAATAGCATTGTGCATTGAAACAACTAACGTGAATGAAACAGCCACCATTGCACACCGTCATTGAACCCTTACAGTACATTGCAATACAGAAATAGGATGTGAATTGTAATTTATGATGATTAACTGGTCTCACCAGGTTAGCATGACTCCAGACAGAACGGTGGAGATGTAGTGGTGGAAAACCCACCAACCTTTAATCCTATTAAAAAACAACAACAACAAAAAATTAATCTTTATATTTATATGAGCTCAAAAAAAAAGTATATATTTATAAGTATGTATTTATATACATCAAAAATGTAATTAATTACTAATTAAACATTTAAAATCAAAAATTACTTTAATTACTTGAATCAATACCACATAAAGTCACTATAAATCTAAATGTATAGACAGAAATTAGACCATATTAAACATTTATTTGAGTCAGACAGGGCCTTTTAGCTTTATTAAAAAAATCAAGTATGTATTAAAAATGCATTAAAGTAATCGCATCACATTTCACTCATACCATATATTGTAATTAATTTCTTACTCTGTTCATTGTTTATTAAGCATGTTCAATCGTCTTGAAAAATGAAACCTTTTTTAGTTGAAAAGTAGAATTATTCTATGAAATAAATTTGTATAACAAAAAAAGTATTTTTCTGCTTCTCTGAACTGATTTATACAGAACTGTTAAATATGTATGTACAGTGTTTAAGGCAAGCATATCAAAAGTAACTGTAATTAAATTACCTAAAAATGAAAAGTAATCCCTTACTTGTAACTAATTGCACCCAACACTGACCGACAGCTTATTAAATCCATTATTATATTAAATCCAATATTATTTTCAGACCTGAAAGTCTCCGATATAGTGTGGTCTGGCGGATTCTGACCTGGATCCATTGCTGATGAGGATGCTTTCACGGATGGTCAGTGTGCAATAATACCAAACCAGCAGGAAGTTGAGAAGAGCGTCCAAAAATCTGCAGACACACAAGAAGGTGTGAAGTATGATGTGAGGGAGAACTTTCAGACAGAGCCATGTAAACTCAATCAGTTTTACCTGTAGTTGACGAAGAAGCAGCAGATGAAGGTGAGCAGGAAGTGAGTCACCGTCACATACAGTTTGAACCGCTCATACTCATCTTTGTATTCAGCTCTGCAAT
Organism: Danio jaintianensis; assembly: GCA_903798115.1. NCBI lineage: Eukaryota > Metazoa > Chordata > Actinopteri > Cypriniformes > Danionidae > Danio > Danio jaintianensis. Next base: position 22,346,444 of record CAIGQV010019070.1, on the reverse strand, counting down.
ACAAACATAATATGCTGTATATTAACTACACGGGTGGCACGGTGGCTCAGTGGTTAGCACTGTGGCCTCACAGCAAGAAGGTCGCTGGTTCAAGTCCTGGCTGGGCCAGTTGGCATTTCTGTGTGTTTCAAGTTTGCATGTTCTCTCAATGTTCACGTGGGTTTCCTCCGGGTGCTCCGGTTTCCCCCACAATCCAAAGTCATGCGCTATCGGTGAATTGAATAAACTAAATTGGCCGTAGTGTATGAGTCTTGCGTGTGAATGTGAGAGTATATGGGTGTTTCCTAAATGTTAACACATATGCCGGAGTAGTTCCGCTGTGGCGACCCCTGATAAATAAGGGACTATGAATGAAACTATACACAAAAAAGATGTTTGTGTTTTTCTGCCAGCATAATTATATACTGATTATATTTATTGAGATTTAAATACATATAAATTTACAATTATTTAGAATTCTAAATATTTTCTGTTTTCACAATGGTTCAAATGTTGTAGTGATTTTGCTGTTTTTTTGTTTTAGATTTATTATTTTATTATGTGTTAATAAATAAAAATAAAAATAAATGTGTTTTTTAGTTTAGTTTAGTTAAAATGAGAAAAATATTTTCCTTGGCAAAAAGCTGGAGTAAAATAAATATTTATATTTTATACTGATAAAATTAAACTTAATAAACTAAATAATATTAAAATAAGCCTATATAGTTTATTTCAACTGGTTGTCAATGAAAAATTCCTCACTTTCTTATAGTTTAACTTAAAAATGTAAATATCTGAAAACTAACTACAATTATTATAAATGAATACAAATGAAAACAATTTATTTTTTATTTTTCTTTAAATAAAAACTTTTAATTCTTTAATAATTTAATTCTTGTTATTTGAATAAACTTACAAAATACTGAAATTTTAACTATATATTTTTTTGTGCTTACTTGGCATCTTTGCTCGGAAGGTTAACGTTCACGCTCCCAAGGACAAGGCTGAGATAAATCCTTGAAAAAAGAAGCAGAAATAACAACTTCTAATATTTACTAAACTTGATGTAAATAAGCTTCTGAAATATTATCATTTGAATAATCTTTTTGTACCCATTCTTCTTTGGAAGAAATGCTTCCATTTGAAAGATTTGGCTTGGCATATTTCGGATGTGATCTTTGGCCTCCTTTACTGCATTGCTCTCCTCTTCTGTCAGCCCTTTATTGAATCTACAATTCAGAGCAAAACAACTATCTGTAAACTTAAGCGTTAAATCGTTTTTAAATGAGACGAAATAAAAACATGTTTTATTTACTTAATCAAAGACTTTAAATTCTCCTTTAAATCCTTTTTCTGTCGTGCCAAAGAGGAGGCAAAGCTTTTCTGAAGTTTGGACACTTCCTCTAACTTCTGCAGGTAAAGCCGATGGGTCTCCTGCACAAAAACAAGTTTCATTTCAAAATAAAAGCTGTGTTGTATGAACATTAGATGCAGATTTAATAAGATCCTACCTGAAGCTGCTGAAATTCTTTCTCCTGAAGCTTCCATTCTTGAAGAGCTGCTGCGAGTGCCTTCGACATGTAGAAGTTTTTTAGTTTAACTTACTATATTCCTCTTAGATAACAAGCAGATCCGATGATATCAAACTGATACAGGCAAAAATGGCAAATTATTGCTGTTTATTCAAAGAGAACTTCAGTTTAGAAGCATTTCAGTTGGTAGTCTTCGTCGTATCTCTTATTTCTTAGCGATTGCAATATGGGCTTGAACTTTGTAGTGAACTTTGACAGACCAGCTTGACTGACCTTTAACACACTTGGTTGTCTGCGCTTTATAGGAAGGGCTATATATTTAGAGCAATACTGCCAATTCTGCTATATAATAAAGTGAAATTGTGTTTATTAAAGAAGTTCTAGTGGAGATCTGAAAGAATTATTTCTTTAGAATTTGGCATAAACAACATGAAAGTATTGCAACATATAGTAATCCATGCTGCCTTGTACAGTAACAATGGTTCAGACCTCTGGTGGTGTGATGGTGTGGGTAATATTTTGTTGGCACAACTTTGGGCATTGTGGTATACACCAGAACCTACCTGAGTAATGTCACTGACTGTGTCCAATCCCTTTACGCCCACAGTGAACCCATCTTGGACCATCGGGATAACACTATGTCACAAAAGCTAATTTCAAAATAGTTTCCTGAACATGACAGTGAGTTTACTATACAAAAATGGCTTCCGCAGTCACCAAATCGCAACCCAAAAATAGCCCCTTGGGATGTGCTGGAATGGGAAATTTGCGTCAAGAATGTGCAAATCTGCAGCAGCTACATAATGTTCTCATCTCAATATGGGCCAAAGTCTCTGAGAAATGTTTCCAGCACCTAAATGAATTTATGTCATACAAATCTGAGGCAGTTCTTAAGGCATAGAGGGGACCATCCCTGTAGTAGCACCCAATAAAGTGGCCAGTGAGTGTTCAGAGTCCAATCATTCATGCTCTAAAGTCTCAAGCCTTAGTTGCATAATCCAGTAATCCCTCATAAATTCCACTGATGTAAAAGAACACTTGTGGAATGAGAGAACAGCTGAAACAATGAGATCTTGACCTTTGGTCGACAGATAACATTCAGCTTACTTCATTCAGGTGAAATATAAAAAGTTTTATTTCAACATCTTTATCTATACTGCCTCATCAGCTAGAAATCTCAATGAATACGACATAGGATACATTGGTTTTCCTAATTGTTTATTTTATTGTATTGACTTGGTGGGAGGTGAAGGCTACTAGGTTTTGATATATGGCATTAGAGACATAAAATGTTTTGTTTGTTTGTTTTTAGGTATTTGAAGAAGAATAAAATAGTATAAATATTTGTTACTTCATAATCATTAGTGAATGTCAATTAGTGAATTTTTCATAAAACAGTTGGTTTATTTTTACTTGTCCACAAGCGGCCCCTTGCGTTCACTTGCGTCATCTGATGTACGCACGGCGCATGCGCGTTTCTTCGACCGTATTATTATTATTGACCTGAGCAATATGTAAACTGCGCAGGGGGATGGCCTGTCAAGAAACATTGGACTGCAAGCCCATGGGGTGGGTTTACAAAGAAATGCATGAAGGTGGAACTAAAGCAGGATCTAATCTTACTGATACTATATGTTCTGCCTTGAAGCTTCGCTCGGGTTTCTTCTGATCGCGGATACAGTGCGGCGGCAGCGGCTGGCCAGCGGTGCTGGATGAAACCGGCCGGTGCGGTGACACTCACTTTTCAATGAATTTTTCATCTAACAAGTGATTTTACAGGACTTACTCGCTTGTCCGACTGATAAAAGTAAAAATGAGCGCCGCGGTTTATGTTTTATCCACGGTCACCGGATATGTGCTCACCTCGGCGTTTCTGCTGAAGTGTCCGTCTCTGCTTCACCGGCGAAAGAGAGAAGCCTTCCGGAGCAGACACATCTCTCACCGCGGCGGTGAGTGCACTGACAGCAGACCAGACCGACGGCACAGCCGTCTGGGACTGTCTCTTCTCACTGTTCAACCATTTACTTTTTTTCGTTGTAGTCATAAGTAACTCAAATCTAGTGAGTTATGATGTACAAGTGCTGACTAGATAGGAAGTAAAGGCTTCTAGGTTTTGATATATAGTCAATGAATGATTTTTTTTTTTTTTTAACACAACACTTCCAGGCTCTGTGCAGAAGAGGAGGGGAAGAAGTTTTTTTTTTTTTTTTTAACAATACAAAAAAAATATATATAAATAAATATACATGCCAGGGGGTAAGTATAAATCAAAATACAATCATACAAAATGTATATATATATATATATAATAATCAAATAAATACATTGTAGAATTCACAAAGATTTAATGTGTGTAGGGCTTTCTTATTTAAAGAGTCTCTGATGCTACTAATATATAAGCATAAATCAGTCATCAAAACCTTAAAATTCGGTTTCTTATTAGTAAATTTACATTTATGAATGTAAAATTTTGTTACCAAAATAAGTAAATTAATTAAATAAAAGCAGTTTTCCTCTTGACTAGGGTACATAGTAAAGCCAAAAAGTACATTTTCCCATAACAAAATAAGAGGTTTAGAACACTGAAAATTGTTATTAATAAATTTTTGCACCTCACTCCATAAGTTGACCGAGTATGCACAATGGTCAAATAAGTGTAAAGCAGTCTCCTCATATTCATTACAAAAAACACAATTCACATCAATTCCATTTTTTAATTTTTGTAAATAATGTTTTGCTGGATAAAATCTGTGGAGAAGTTTATAGGATATTTCTTTTCTTTTATTTCTAACATGATGCTTCTGTGGTTCAATGAATGAGGGTTACAGCAACAACAACAAATACCTTTAGATTTTGTCAAATCATCTTCTTTGCACAGATTTGTCTTTTATATTATGAATAATTACTAATATTTAAGCCATATTTTATAATACTATTCACGTTGGGCCAGTGTTGGTCCATAGGGTTCATTATTGACTACTTGATACTGGTCTTTGACTGGACACTGCAGTGTGTGGACTGTGAACCCTGGAGTACTCTATATACTACATACAGTCATGACTCTTCATGTTGTTTGTGTGTGTATGTGTGTATATATTATTTTAAATGTATTAATTTATTTTGCTTCAGGAGCTGGTGAGAACTTGGAGAACACAATGGCAGCCTTCAAGCAGTGAGTTGCTGTTTATTGCTCAGATTTGCATTGATGAGTGTGACTTTTTACATGTACGTGGAAGTCCACATTACATGAATTTTGCCATCAGAACAGTATGCACAAACTGAACCTGCACTGCCTGAGCTTATATGCACTTTGAATTGTTTTGGATTATTTACTGTAGTTTGTCCATACGTCAATACTGAACCCGGGCAGTTGTTTCACAGTAGGAAAAGAAATGGTGGAGTCAGATCAAGAACAACCACACATTGTTGAAGAGGGCAAAACAATAGATGGGTGGAATATAAGGTGTCTGCAACTCTGTTTTAAACTACTACAAACTTATAACATTTGAAGCTTTAAAAGTGCAGACACTAGATGAGGATGAACCTTGAGCACCTGCCTGCTGTCAAATAGTATATAAATAGTATATATTTAAGAAGCCTATGCATTATGTACACAAAAAATCAAGTATACTTTCTTAGCGTAATACTATATGTAGGCACATAAGCACATTTCACAGCCTTTTAATGTATACTTCATTTGATAGAATGCACAAAAACATCCGCTTGACACATTTGTTTTGAGCCACAAAAATGCCTTTGTACTCTTTAAAAATATGTTTCATCATTCGTCCAAATGCCATCATCAGCTTATACAAAAATACTAGAGAGATCTTTGTTTATAAAAGGCAAACGCTTTCTTTACTCATTGTTTTGTTTTTTCCCAGTGCTGTTAAACTAGGCACAGACATGTTGGAGCTGGACTGTCATTTGACCAAGGATGATCAGGTGGTGGTATTGCATGACTCCAGCCTAAAGAGGTCGACTGGCATTAATGCATACGTTGCTGATGTGGCTTATGCTGTAAGTTCTTCTAATAATTTACTATTTTTAGACATGCACTCAATAGAGCAAGTGACGTCACTGTGAGGGTCATGGGCAGGGTTGGGTGTAGATGTTTCCCAGAGTGCATGTCTGAGCTTGGATGTGCACTCAATCTGCACCCAGACCATCCTCAATATTTGAAACTTTGAAGTTGGTACAATACTATTATGCTAAAATGTATGCTGTGATGTTAAATTATGTTTGTCTTCTTAGGATCTTCCACCTTACCTTTGTAAGCTTGGGGTCAGTTTCAAACGAGGTGAGTGTTCAGTCTAGATAATGTGCAAATGCAAGTTTGATTAAAGGTACGATAAAGTGCTACAGTGAATTAAAAATCAAATCTGAGGTCCCGTTTAAAAAATCTGAGCTTGAAAATCGAATTGAACCTGGGTAACATTTTCGCATTTGAATAGTTTTAAATGTAATAAAAAGTATGTATTATATGTAAATGCCAATTCTAAAACCGATTTCTGTCATTAATCAAATGTAATCTCATTTGTAACAGTGATAATGTGGATCTCTCCCAAATTGAGGAACATTATTATCAGATATTATAAAAAATGTGTGGATTTTATGCAGTTTGAGTGATTCTGTAGTTACTACAAATGGGGACGTGCCACCTAAAGACGTGCATGTCTGACTGTGGCATTATTCTTGATGTGTGTCAGACTGCTACTGTGAAGGAGGAGAAGATAAACGCATCCCCCTGCTGAGAGACGTGTTTGAAGCTTTCCCAAGCACCCCGGTAAACATCGACATCAAGGTCAACAATGACACCCTCATCAAGAAGGTGTGTGGGCTCTGCTGTCCTGCTCACATTTCATTTCCTCCAAACCTCTTTCTCTGCAGCTGTTTGTCACCACTAATATTAATCAGGTTAGTGAATTCAGTTTGTCCGATGAAGACTTTTACCTTTTCTTTTTTTTCTGTCAGGTGTCTGAGCTGGTCATCCAGTATAACAGGGAGGATCTGACCGTCTGGGGAAACTCCAGCAATGAAATTGTTAAGAAATGTCACAAAGAGGTGAGAAATATATATACTTTTTTTTTTTTTTTTTTTAAGGAAAATTTCTTTTAATCAGACTTAATTAAATGTACTAAAGATCTAAGCGTCTGATGTTTTTCTGTTTGTTTTGCAGAATCCACAAATCCCAATCTTGTTCAGTTTGCCCAGGGTGCTTCTGTTACTAGGTCTATTCTACACAGGCCTTCTGCCCTTCGTCCCGATAAAAGAACAATTCCTAGAGATTCCTATGCCTTCAATCATTTCCAAGTGAGGAACATATTCATTTCAGTCATATATGCATCAAAGATTTTAAAAAAGGCTTTTAAGCTACAGAAAAAAAGTGTGTCCCTTTTTCCTGAGAAAAAAATGTCTGTCATAGATTTTACTATATTTTACAGAAAATATAACAATACAATGATCTTGGCAAGAATCATTTAATGACAACATAATTGATATAAGATTTAAAGAGCAGACCGAGGTTATTTTAGTAAACGGAAACTATAATTAAGACTAATATTACTGGTCAAAAAACCTTTTCGTTAACTGAATTGAAATAAATTCACAATAAATGAAAAACTAAAACTAAATGAAACTAACAAGTCAGTGGAAAAACTAACTGAAATGAAAAAAAGTAATAATAGGCAAAAAGTAAATAATCATTTTCAGAATAAGCACTCATTTTGTGGTGGAAATACTGACCTGTGGCTGTTTAGAGAAACACCTGTAGATTCGCTTTTACACACCAGTCTAGAGCATGATTATATACAAAACATCTTTTCTATAAAACAAGTCTTCTATCTTTTCTTCTTTTGCCTTAAAATGTAAACTAGGCATATTTAACTACATATACAATATGATATTTAATATGAATAAGATTGTCTGAATTCTTCATAGTATTTACTTATTCAGTGCATCTGTGTGGTTTTGGATTCAATGTTTGTTCAAACAATTATTTTACTTTTATTACTAAGAGGTTTGCAGAAGAGTTCATGTAAGCTGTGCAAACACTAAACTTTGTTTTGGTCTACACTGGACATGTTCTGTTAACTAATACTGAAAGTAAATATTAAAAAAACTAAATAGAAACATTTTCAGAAAATAAAAACTAACCATCAATGAAAAAAACTCAAAATAAACTAAAATGTACAGTAAATTAAAAAAAGTATAACAATAAAAACTAATTTAAAAATGCAAAATTATAATAGCCATGGTGCAGGCTCAAAATACAAATAATTGTCATCATAAATCTTTATACTTTGCCACTATTCTTAAAACTTTACTATGATCCCATTAATATATTTGAGTGCAAATCAATATTTAAATGCAAATCAGAATTGTGGGTTAATTTTTTCAGAAATATATCTGGTATGATGATGGAACATTATTTAACCCATCTTTTTATTTTAAAGGGTTAATTCACCCAAAAATGAAAATTCTGTTATTAATTACTCTCCCTCATTTTATTTCAAACCCCTGAGACCAAATTAAGATATTTTAGATGAAATCCAGGAGCTCTCTGACCCTCAGTAGATAGCATCAGTCTGACCCTCAGTAGATAGCATCAGTCAAAACATCCCATGTGATTTCAGTTATTATCTGTAATTGTACGAAGCTCCAAGAACACTTTTGTGCACCAAACACCAAAAAAAATGCACCTCTTGTAAATGCACCTCCGTTTTGTCTTCTCTCCCACATCAAGTCGGCAGGGGTGCACTTTTACTACAAGCAGTACAACATATTTGCCATTACAGTCAGAAGCACACACTCAAATGTCCTACTGTCTGTAGTAAACACACACCCTGATCTAATGAAAAAGACAAAGGTGTACAAAGTCATTTACAAAGTGTTCTTGGAGCTTCATATTATTACAGTTGAACCAGTGAAGTCACATGGAATATTTTGACAATGTTTTTGGTTTATTTTTCTGGATTTTGAACATCTGGGGACTGTTGCTGTCTATGGAGGAGTATGAGGGAGTTTTAATCTAAAATATCTTAATTTGTGTTCCAAAGATGAACGAAGGTCTCACAGGAATATTTATGATTTAATTTAAGTTCTCTTGCTTAGGTTGGATTAATTTGATACTACAGATGAACTTTGGATGCTCACAGAACTAGTGTGACAGATTTTTCTCTAAAGATGTTGTTGAAAATCTTAAAAGTGATACAGATTTGGTCTCTTGCAGACTCAAAGATCCTCAGCGTCAGACACGGAGTCAGCGTTTCATAACATGGTTGGCTGACAAGTAAGTTTATGTACACTCTGGCCTCAATGAACATTTTACCTAAATATTGACTTAACACGGTTTATGGTTTCTTATGGGAAAGTGGTTAACTGCTTGCTTTTAATGTTTTTGCTCATTCTGACGATGGTAATTAAAACGATAAAGAAACATAAAACAAAGATAAGGAAAGATAAACTTTTCATTTTCCATTGGTCCCAGTATACAATGTAACTACAGAAGAGTCAAGCTTTAAATAGGAAAATTATCTTTTTTTTTTCTTTTCTTTTTTTTGAGCGAGATGCTAATGGTCTAAATGATTTATGCTAAGCTAAAAGTGCTCCTGCCAAACCCAGAGATCAGTTGAATGGATTCAAAAACTTGTAAAATGAGCCTACCTAAAAAAGTAGAGTTCCTTAGACTACTGGACAAGACTTTTATACTGAGAATACTTAGACAGATGTTTTTAAAAAATGTCTCACCAGGAGGAATTTTAAGTTACTTATTTTATATCAATGTGAAAATTCATATTTAATGTTTTTAATGTGAAATGTAAGCTTTTTTTTGTATCGTCTCTTACTGTTTTATGGAAGTTTTTGTTATTATATAATGTGTAATCTTGCCATGAAATAGCCATGTTCCTGCTAAATAAGCAAAAAAGAATCAAATCAGGAATTTAGAATTGAATCAAAAATCCAAGTTTTTGCCAATTGCAATCGAATAGGGACATCTGAATCGATACCAAGCCTTAAATATGGAGGAACGCTAATGTGAATGTATTTTCAGGATCCTCATGAGGAAATCTCTGTTCGATCATCTGACTGGCAGAGGAATACAGGTGAGTGCTAATCTTCAAGTCAGATCTAGGTCATACACTACATGTGCGGTATGGGTAAGCATTGCTGTGATGTGCGTGAGCAGATGGCAAGAGCTCTGAATGGAATTTCACTCTCGCCTGTAACGTCATCATGGGATCTTTCCACTGGTCTTTGTATTATCATATTTTTTCTTTTCCAAGCACAGGTGTACGTCTGGGTGTTAAACGACGAGGAGGACTTTCAACGTGCCTTTGACCTTGGAGCTACAGGAGTTATGACAGACTATCCCACAAAGCTAAAGGAGTTCATGGAGGAAAACAACTGCGCTACCACCCTTAAATAGGACTTGCTGGCCAAAGTAAATGATCAATATGGTTTTCCACTGATCTTTGGCCTCTAAATGGGTCTTTTAATTGCCCAAAAGTCTTTTGATGTTTATGTCTGTGCGTGTAGAAGTGGCTGCTATCAGTTCTGGATTCATCAAAGCCTATTCAAAGCCAATCATATGTCATGAAATCCTTCTATAGCAATACATGCTATCTATAAGAGACTGAAGATGAATTATCAAATATGTTGGAGTGACGTCATGATCATTATGACATTTCTGTGAGGTTTACTCTACTACAGGCACCTTCATTGTATTATTGAAAACTAGTTGTTAGTTTCATTACATTGTGAGGATGTAAATCCTGCTGGTATGTTGTTGTTTTTGTTTTTTCACCAGTTTCCGCAATAACACTGAACTCACTGAAGAGATATTGTCTAAATGGCAAGACCGAAGCTACTGACGTTTTTCCAAGGCACTGAGAGTAAAGACTGGTATCAAGGGTTTATTTTGGGATTGTTGAGGGACCAATATTCAGAGTGTATTAGGGATTTGAATGTTTACTGCATTACTTTGTTGTTGTTTGATTGACATGTAATTTGTACAATAAGAGATTACAGGGTTATGTGATATTTTATGTGCGACCAGTCAGAAATTTTGACACACCAACTCAGTCTTCATTATTTCTATTTTAACTTGTGACAATATTAAAGTGATCAAAATGATGTAAAACTGCAGTCAAAACATTTTACACAACCAAAAAACTAAATCGTTTAATATCCACTCCAACTTTGCCATACATAACAATACAATAATTTAAATAATAACTTAATACATACAAAAACCAATTTCAAGTATTCAAAAAGTAGACTTTAGCATAAAAGGGTTTCTGATCACGAAAAATAAAGTCATTCTAGTGTGTCCAAGCTTTTGACTGGTTGTGTATGTTTTACATTGATGAAAGAAGTTGTGTTTGTGTGTAATTGATTCACAAAATAAAGTGTTACTTTTTCCAGGACAGGTAAAGATTTAAAATGTTGGTCCTTCTACAGTTTTGCTGTATTGCAATGGTGTGGAAACGTTTTGCCTCCCTCTTTTAATGAACGTCTGAAAAGCAGAACATTCAGAATTGACATGTAACGCACATCTGAATGGAGATTATCTGACATCTTGGCATAACTAAGTATTTATTTAAGTATCAATGTTTTTCCCCTTTTTGTGTGGTGTTTATGGGTGTAGTAACTCCTGGATTTGTGTTGTGTTTAATTTTCTGGTTCGTATTTGCTCCAAGCCACTTTCATTGGTTGTGTATATTTAGTGCACTGTTTAATTTACAATAATAGTATTGTAATTCAATGAATAGGTTATTATAAATGGTGTTTGGATTTGTAAATATCTGGTCAATAAATACGTTTTATAAATGGGTTTAAACAGTGTGTCTTGACTTCATGCCTAAATACCACCATGAAAAACTATTGTAAAGCCATAACATGTTGGATGTTACCATTTAACTATGGGTGCTTAGGGGCCTCTGGATTTTTACAATATCTTTTCAAACACTTTCCAATGCTTACAAACTAATTTTGTTAACTAAACGTTCAACAGTGGATGCAGTTCAACAGTTTAAAAGGGATGCTTAAAAATCTCGACATATTAAAGAGAAAATAAAAATTCTGTCATCATTTAGCCACCTTTCACTTGTTCCAATCCTTTATGAGTTTCTTTATTCTGTTGAACACAAAAGAAGATATTTTGAAGAAAGCTAAAGCCTGTAAACATTGACTTCCTTAGTAGGAAAAACAAATACTATGGAAGTGGTGGTTACAGGTTTCCAGCTTTCTTCAGAGTATTTCCTTTTGTGTTCAACAGAAGAAGAAAAAACTCATAGAGGTTTGAAACAAGTAAAGGGTAAGCAAATGATGGCAGAATGTTCATTTTTGGGTGAACTATCCCTTTTAAGTGCCCATAACTGAAAACCCACAAGAGGGCGCTCTATAATAACTAAAACATGCCTGTAAAACCTGTAATAATTCACTACGTGTACGAAATAACATAATATAAATGTAATCTTTCTTTCTTTTCTTTTCGGCTTATTCATTCATTCATTCTCTTTTCGGCTTAGTCCCTTTATTAATCTGGGGTAGCCACAGCGGAATGAACCGCCAACTTATCCAGCATATGTTTTACGCAGTGGATGCCCTTCCAGCTGCAACCCATCACTGGGAAACATCCATACACACTCATTCACACACATACACTACGGACAATTTAGCCTACCCAATTCACCTATACCACATGTCTTTGGACTTGAGGGGGAAACCGGAGCACCCGGAGGAAGCCCACGCGAACACGGCAATATGAATGTAATAAAACACAAAACTGACTAAACCGTAAGTTCAACTACTCATTATTGATTATTTATGCCTTTCCCTCGTGAGTTTACAGTTGTAGTACTTCCAATATAATGTTTTAAAAGCGCTAATTCTTGAATATACTCACATACTTGTATTTGGTAGTCCTTAAGGAATAAGAACAATCATATAATCAAATAATTTGTGCCTTTACTTACCAAGTAAAACCTGTAACAAGCGAACAAATCAAGCTTTGAAGGTAAATAAATTCTGCTTAAACTCTCACAAGTTAGAGCTGCAGGTAGATTCCATCCAGAATTACGATTGGTTGTTTTTTCGCGTTTTGACCAATCAGCGCAATGTTACTATGCCTCTGCGTCTCGGTGATTGGCGGAAACGGTTGTCATTTACCCTGTAGGTGATGTACAGTGCGCTCGTGGCCAGACAAAACTTGGTTTACATTCACCACGTCCACACACACTGACCGCGAGCGAAGCGGGAGTGGGATTTTGTCGTGACAAGAATGCAGAAGCAAAGTTTGCCGTGAATCCTGATTTACTTTAACAGAGGAGCGCGTGACACCATCTCACAGCTTCATTTTCTTCTTTTCAAAGGTAAACGCGAGGGATTTTAACCACTTGTCAAATGTGAAAGTTTGTTATTGTAATCTTCATGTGACTGTGAGCTGCATACGAGCATCAGGTCATGATGACAGGGTTGTGTTTATTATAGCTGTGTGGAAGATGCTGGATAATGGTGTGCTGCGGGTCTGCAGTGATGCTGCTGATGCTTGTTTATCAAACACCTCCACTATCACATCCACCAGCAGCAGCATCAGCATCACTGCAGCATCAGCACTGGCACATGTATAATCTCCGTCTGCGAGATGTAAATAAAGACATATCCGCGTAAATAGAAGCACTCTATACGGTCTGCGTCACGTCTCAGTTCTCCAAGAGATAAACACTGCAGTGTTTACAGACATGCTGGTTCTTCAGTATATCATATACAGGCTATATAATGAGTGTAAACAATAATATTTTAAATAAAATTTATCTACAGTGCACTAGAAGTAAACTACCTAATGTGTAGAATACATGCTTGATTGAATTATAGACCAATTAAGAGTGCTGAAAGCTTATTTACCACTGGTTCCCTCAAGATATTACTGTGGGTTTTTACAATAAGGTTTTAAAACAATAGTTCTGTGGTAAACATAACTTGCTGAAAACAAAAAATGTTTGCTTCTACAACATTAACTGCACACACACACTGCAAATATACTTATGTTGCAACTTAAGGTATTGGAAACATAAAAGCTTCAAATTGGTGTAATTCACATTGTAATGCCAGACATCAAAATGTCAACAAGTTATGTTTACCACAGACCTTAATGCATTCATGTATTTAGAAACCCCATTATAAAAAACAATAGGAATATCTCAAGAGAACCCGAGGCAAATTAGCCTTCTGGGGTTTTTTTTACATCAAAACTGCAGAATACACAATTCATACTTTGCAGCTGTTGTGGACTGTTTGACTGTAAAGCATGAATGTTATTCCGGTTGTGTTGTAAAGCCGAATAAACTAGATACCATCAGTGAGTTTTGGTTGATAGGTTTTGTGATGTGATGATCACATTTCCCACATTGTTCTGCCATTTTTAGTGTTTTTAGTGTTACATGTTTTACTGTAATATGTTGTATTGGGCTGAAAAATGAATTTGTAAATGTTTATGTGTCTGTTGTCATGGGTCAACATTGAAGCATGCTTGGGCTGCCACAAGGAAACAGTGCCAGTTGTGCAGTGTGGCTGAAATCCAGCCCCACATATACAGTACTGTCCGTACAGCACAGCACAGCACAGCACAGCACTCGAACATAGAGTTATTGCATAAAACAATAATAAGAATTGATTACTGTTTTACATTCAACAAGCTCTCTCTCGCTCTTATACGATCAAATTTGGCCAGCTTGAATGCTGACAAGTAATTTCTGAAACGCTGTCAAATCCAATCCGGTCTTTGGAGATTACATTTTTTCAATAGTGTTTCCTGTAGGTCTTAAGCTATGGTATTATACACTGTGACACTCGATGCATGATCAACTGTGTTTATGAATGCAAATACAAGCCATCAGAAATGAATAATCGTGAAGCAGAACATTTTAATTTTCATGACCCACTCAGGATATTACAGGGGGCTGTTTAATCATTCGCTATGACGTAACACAGTATTACACCATTTGACAAAATTTCATCCTTAAAAAGTATCGTCTGCAGGCTTGTGGAGGGGGAAAATCATGTCAAAAATGCAGATTATGAATCCTGTCTCGTAGTAATTACAGTAAATGCATCACCAGAAAGACTGTTGAATAAGACGCTAGAGGCTGGACAGCTAGTGAAGGATGGGATGCAACACAAGGACACACATTTCCCCTTCTTTTCTGCTGCTGCTGTTATCCTCATCAGCACTGGTTACATAAGGAAGGTCCTTGCCTTGCACAGGCCTTGAAGAGATGAAAGTTATGGCCCCTCTGTCACAACAAATGAATCAGAGCACTTAGCAGGAGACATAACTAAATGAAAGGTACTGTGCACCAAAATTCACCATCATTGTCCTTCCCCCCCCCCTTACAGTAGTGGAATATATATACACATATATATTTAATGTTGACATTCTGATTTAATACTGACGTATATTCTTAAAAATTGTTTCATTTGAGGCATGCCTATTGAAGAATGTCTGCTAATCGAATACAATGGAGAACCAATGAAATATTCATAACTGGCTTTATTGTAGTCTTTATGTTCTGTGAGCGGGCGACGCGGTGGCGCAGTGGGTAGCACGTTCGCCTCACAGCAAGAAGGTCGCTGGTTCGAGCCTCGGCTGGTCAGTTGGCATTTCTGTGTGGAGTTTGCATGTTCTCCCCGTGTTCGCGTGGGTTTCCTCCGGGTGCTCCGGTTTCCCCCACAAGTCCAAAGACATGCAGTATAGGTGAATTGGGTAAGCTAAAATTGTCCGTAGTGTATGTGTGTGAATGAGTGTGTATGAATGTTTCCCAGTGATGGGTTGCAGCTGGAAGGGCATCCGCTGCGTAAAACATATGCTGGATAAGTTGGCGGTTCATCCCGCTGTGGCGACCCCAGATTAATAAAGGGACTAAGCCGAAAAGAAAATGAATGAATGAATGAATGAATGAATGAATGTTCTGTGAGCTCACTGTTAGCTACGCATTTTTTTCACATAGTAAAATAAAACTCATATTCTGTGATAAACTGTTTTTTTGTTTTGTTTTTTTGCAAAGAACTTTGTCAGTTAAATAACTTAACTAAGTTTAAAAGTTTTTTGTCCCTAGTATAACTTGTAAAGTTGTTAAAAGCAAATATTGTGCAAATGTCCTCTCCTTTTTTCCATAGAACTTAAAATACCTCCATGGAACTTTTATATCTCATCCATCACACAGAGAGTGTGGCTTCAGAACACTAGGAATATTGGACATAATGCATTAAAACTAGCTTTATAATGATGTTTTACACATTTTTGGATCATGACAGACCTGTTACATAAACAGGTCCAAAAGCATATATGGTTGAATGAATTCAAATAGCTGCTAATGGTAACACTTTACTTGTAGGGGTGTTCATACTAGGCATGGGACGATAACCGTTTTTAAGGTATACCGCGGTTTGGAAAAGTCAAGGTTTTTAAACCGCCAAACTTTCTGATATACCGTTCCTACGGTATGTGTAAGATTTTTTATTTACTTTTTTTTTGTTTTTGTTTTTTAGGACAACAGTCTCTCCAGCAGAAAAGATATCCAAAGATGTCATTTTAAATCGTAAAGAAATCTACGTTTTTTTAAACAAATGAAGACAGCAGACGTCAATGATTCATTTTCATTATTCAGCCTGACATCTTTACTGCTCCAAAATATTTTAAATGTTTCTCAAAATAAAATATATTGTGTTCAAAGGGGAAAAGTTTAAGTTTTTTACCCAGACATTTAAAAAGAATATATTTTAGAGCAATCACAATACTGCCAAACCGTGAAATTTTTATCCAAGGTTATCATACTGTCAGAATCTTATACAGGCCCATGCCTACATTAGACTGTCACACATGAATATAAAAGAGATTTTATGCATGTTTATGACAACTGTCATTTATTGCCGTTTGCTAAGTTATGTCATTTTAAATGCAAATGTGACTTTATTTGCGATGTCTTAGTTATGACAACTTGACATAAACAAAATACATCATAGCCTGTCTTTGTCATGACAACTTGACATTACCAAGACACCATAACTTGTCATAAACATGACTTTCATAAGGCAAATTATTATGGCATATGTTGGCATCTCAAATAATGTCATTTTTGTATTTAAAATGACACAACTGAATAAAAATGATAATTAAATACAGTTGTCATAAGCATGCATAAAATCTCCTTCGTATTCATGACATGTGTGACAGTCTTATGAACATCCCTTCAAGTAAAGTGTTACCATGTGTCAAGTTGTCATAACATAGACATCTTAAACAATGTCATCTTCTCATTTAAAATGACAACTGAACAAATGGCAGTTAATGACAGTTGTCATAAGCTTGCATAAAATCTCATTCATATTGATGACGTGTCATGTCATTATTATAAAGGATTCATGACAGTATTGATTCTAAGACAAACTCACAGTGTTTGACATTTTTGTTTGCAAAAGCTTCTGCTCTCTATATGCTTTTCATTATATTCCTTTGTGTTGATATATAGATTGTGCAAGCTTATTTTGCAATATTACACAGAAAGGTCAGAAAAAGCCATAGACCCTTTTCTAAAAGAAATCTGAAGTGCATAAATGTGTAAACAGTAACATGTCTCCTTGTTATGCGACTGACCAAAATGCTTAACCCTTTATAGAGGGCTGGAAAACACTGGAGTCTATAATACCAAGATTACATGTGACCATATTGACTTTGTCTTTCTAACTAGTCTGACTAACTGGCACCTTGCATTTATGGCCATTAGTATTGGCTGTTTTGCATGCTGGTCACCAACATAAGGTATGTTTTGCATGGGATTGGGATGTTTGTTGCAGGTTTTCTGGTCTCCAGAATGAAAACTGCATGGTGGTTTGCTAGTTAACTAGCTATACATCAGCTCAGTTTTGTTTGAGAACAACATTACAATTCTAGTCCACTAGCGTCATACCAGCTCTAACTTTCTATGCATAAACCATCATGGACTAACATGGAATTTAAGCAGTTTTACGTTGAATTATTTGTCTTACTATATAATTTGGATTCAGATTTTACACAAATGATATAGAAAAAAAAGTGATGAAAAAAAAACGAATTACTACATAGTAATACCTCAAAGTCTCAAAGGTTTCATGCAGTCAGCATTGCTAGTATGTTTTATAAATAATACCAAACAAAAATGCACACATCAGTGTTTTAAGTAAAAGGTTTGAAAAATATTTTTTTCTTGTAAAGCTTACATTTAATCTGTTTTAATTAGTTTTATTTTCCCAACGTCAAAAAACACTAACTGTGTGTTTTCTATTTTGTGTTTTGTATAATTTAAATGTCTGGCTGACATTCATTTAACCCTGGTTTTTATGTTCTTTAGTTGTTTTTGTACTACGTTTAGCTTTACAGACCACAAAAAAAAAACACCCATAACAGCTTCAAAAATCTGATTGTATATTTTGCCCTCTATAGCCTTGATTTAAGCTCTTAAACACAAGATAAAAATACTTGAAAGCATCTTATAAAGTGTTGCTTTCCATTTAGTCTCCAGTGTTATGATCTGTGGCACAGTTTACGTGTTGGGTCAGTGATCGGTATTTGAACTGGTTGTGCCTGAAGCTTCATCAGTGTTCACGGATCAGAGCTCAGCTGATGCGTTTTTGTCTGCATGATGAAACCATACCGAGACTCGCTCCCTTTGTTTTTATTGATCCATCTGTTTTGGCGATACAAAACCCGGATTCAATTTGCTGCTGCGTGAATAAGGAGAAATACAAACAAAAAAATCCCAAGAAAACATAAAAAAAAAAGTTGGATTTGATAATTTCTTACTCCCTTCAGTGGACAGTCTCAAAGGATAGTTTACATCTTTCTGAAAAAAGCATTTAGTTTTCCACTCTTACTGCAATTTATTTATGTTTCTATGCGAAACGTTTCAGTTTAAATATAACAGAACCGGTATTAACTTTTTGAACAAATAAAAGCCACTTAGCTTGTGCAAGAGAAAGAGAAATCCATTATCTCATCCATTATGCAGTTATGCATCATAGCAGTGTCACAAAGTGTATCGTTTGGTTGACAGTAAACTGTAAGAAAACACCAGCATCATGTCCTGAGCAAACTTGCAGAGTCCTTAAAATACCCGCACGGGGTCAGGGTGTGGAACCGGGGCGAGAGTGGGTCACCAGAATGCTGGAGAGTTTATTTGTAGATGTGTGTTTGGCCAGTCGACGATTGTGAGTTTGTGTGGGAAAGCGCGTCGATCTATCAGTAGACTCTTTATTTCCCGGTCCCACGCTTTGACTGGGAAACAATGGACAGAACATAAGAGCCGCTTTTTGCTCTGGACTCTTTATAAGACGTGCTCACCCCTGCCTCAACAAAGCCTGACTGAAGGAGCAATGTACAACAATAAAACATCAGACTGGTGCATACAAACACATTTGCAGACCCATGCACAGTCTAAAAGGTGAAGCGTGCCATTTCTAGTTTTATATTAAAGCATTTTGTAGTTTTTTAATAGTACATTTTAGCTTTGTGCTTACAATGTTTAGTGTAGGATAATGTTAGAAACTATTTATAAAATAAACAAACAATACAATGCAATCCCCACAGCTTTGTGTGTGTGTTTTCTGGCAGGTGTATACCTCCCACCCCGCCCCACCACGGCCCTCACCTGTGTGTTGCGGTGCTTCCCTTGTGAGCCGACCTGGGCCGGCAGCCCCTTCTTGCACCGCCCGCCGACCCGGCCCATGGTCACCATGACGCGCTCCAAAACCTTCCAGGCATACCTGCCCAGCTGCCATCGCACCTACAGCTGCATCCACTGCAGAGCACACCTGGCCAACCACGACGAGCTCATCTCCAAGGTGAGAGATAACCACCTGACGACAAGAGAACAGCGATATAAAAAAAAAAACATGTTTGTTCAGAGTATGATAGACTGCAGTAACACACGCTGTTTAATGCCATATCAGTTCTGCTCTGGATAAAAGCTGGTCTTCAACACAGTACAAATCACGTAGTTTTAGTTTAACATGATGTAAGTGATATAAGATCAATTCTCAAAGGAATGTCTCTTTTTTTTCTTCTTCAGTCCTTTCAAGGAAGTCAGGGCAGAGCATATCTGTTCAACTCTGTGTAAGTTATTTCTGTGTTTTTACTTGGATAATTGATACATACATTTATGCAGCGGGTAAAATAAATATTGAAAACTTCAGAATATTTTTCACAAAACAATTTATAAAGGTGCTGTTGACTTGCAAGTTTGGTCAGATGTCAGTAATAACTAAAGCAATCCATAAATACACAGAAAAAAATAACTAGTTATGTTATGTGTAATAAAATGAAATGACACAGGGAAAAAGTATTGAACACATGAAGAACGGGAGACAAGAAAAGCCCAGACAGCAGCTGAAATCTCTCAGTAGTTATTGTCAATGTAAATGAATATTAGCTGCTTCAGTCCAACATTACACCTTACCAGATAATAAAGACAATGATCCCAAACACAGTCAAGAAACTCTCAACTGGTTTCAGAGAAAGAAATTAAAGCTGCTAGAATAGCCAGCCAATCACCTAAAAATAGACTAGAATCCAAAAGAAAATAGGAAGTAAAGATCAGAGTTGATAGACGAGACCCACAGAACCATCAAGATTTTTAGACTTTGTTGAAGCCTGTGTGTGTTCAATACTTTTTCCCTGTGTCATTTCATTTTATTATTAATAACTTAATTTCTAAACTAATTAGTTTTGTTTTATTTGTGTGTATGGATTACTTTGGTTGTTACCGACATCTGGTGAAAATGTCAAGTCAACAACACCTTTAGAAATATGTTTTCTGAGAAAAATGGTGACTTGTTCTTTTTTTTTTTACCCGCTCTATATTTATCTCACACAGAGACACACAAAAGTGTGGTGTCAATAAGATTTCCAATATTTACTAATATTAAAAAAAACAAAAAAAAAACAGTGATTGCTACAGTAACTGTGGCTTTTTTATCTGACTGTACACACACACACACACACACACACACACACACACACACACAACGTACACACATAGCACAATGCGTTTCATTTCTAAGGATCCTTTAATGAATGAAAAGTTGAAAAGAAGCAGTTATTTGAAATAAAACATTTTTTGGATCATTATAAATAGAGATGCGATAGAGAGAGTGATATCCTAACAGAGCTTTGATAATTGTGTTTTTTTTTTTTTTTTTTTTTTGCTGTATCTGCCATTCCACCTCTGGAATAACTTTACCAGTCCAGAGCTAACAAACAGTAGTTTTTTTATTTATATTTTTTGTCATTGTCAGAAATGACCAGCCCTGGGGTCTCATTTATGAAAACCTTGCGTAGAAACCTTCCTAAAAGTAATGCACAGCAGAATACATTTTTAATTTTTGATTAATGATTATGGCTCATATGATGATTTAAATTAGTTTGAGGTTAAATATGTTTACTTAAAGCTGCACACATTCCCCTGTCAAGTTTTTTTTTTTTTATAGATCACAACTGTTGTGTGGGAAGTGGCACACACACGTTTTCGCACCCGTTTTGTGCGTACGTCACATTTATAAACGAGAACCCTCATCGTTGTTTTAACAGTCACTGATCGATGATTGTATGGCTAAAAAATACCTACCAGCTGATATCGATTATTGTCAAATACTCTGGCCAATCTCTAATCAATACATGTTTTTAATGTAACTTTTAATCTGTTTAATGCATTTCTGGTTAAATCAAGTATCAGGCACATCTAAACCCCAGACCTTTGAACAGTAATGTAGTGGTCATGTTTACCTCACTTCCACCAACCTACAGCTTGTGTGTTTCTGGTCTCCTCAGGGTGAATGTGGGATGTGGTCCTGCAGAGGAGAGGGTTTTGCTTACAGGGCTTCATGCGGTGGCCGATATCTACTGCGAAAACTGCAAAACCACACTGGGCTGGAAATATGTAAGAAAACATTCTGAACATTCCATTAATGTGGAAAGTTAATGCATGTTCATGTCAATGGACTTTAATGTGGTACTTTAACACTGTACAGTAGCAATAACAGACTATGTTGGAGAGAGAGAGAGAGAGAGAGAGAGAGAGAGAGAGAGAGAGAGAGAGAGAGAAAGATGCTTGTAAAAAACAAAACTATTAGATATGTTTTGGCGCAATACACCTTAGTTACAATACATAATCAAAATTGAAGAATAATTCTCCCAAAAATGAAAACTCTTGACTTCTTGGAGCACAAAAGAATATAGTTTAAAGATTGTTTGAACAGCGGGCGACGTGGTGGCGCAGTGGGTAGCACGTTCGCCTCACAGCAAGAAGGTCGCTGGTTCGAGCCTCGGCTAAGTCAGTTGGCATTTCTGTGTGGAGTTTGCATGTTCTCCCCGTGTTCGCGTGGGTTTCCTCCGGGTGCTCCGGTTTCCCCCACAAGTCCAAAGACATGCGGTATAGGTGAATTGGGTAAGCTAAAATTGTCCGTAGTGTATGTGTGTGAATGAGTGTGTATGAATGTTTCCCAGTGATGGGTTGCAGCTGGAAGGGCATCCGCTGCGTAAAACATATGCTGGATAAGTTGGCGGTTCATCCCGCTGTGGCGACCCTAGATTGATAAAGGGAAAAGAAAATGAATGAATGAATGAATGATTGTTTGAACAGCTTTTGTCCATACAGTAAAATCAGTTTGAACCAAAAATGTGGTTGTGTAAGCTTCAGTATATGAATTAATTTTAATATTACTGTATCAATAAAAGAATGCACTTCATACAGTCTCAAAACTACATGAGGGTGTGTATATTTCCTTTTCTGGGTGAACTATTACTTTAATAATGCCCTCCACCAAACAAATAGGCTTCGTGCAGCCTCATTTACCTGAAGAAACTAAATGTGTTTACAAATCACCAGAGTCATGGACACTTTGAGATAATAGCACATTGTTAATATGCTCGGCTTTGCGGGTTTAAGCTTGTTCATAAAGACTTGTCTAAGCAGGGCACATACCTTGCATGACGTCCATTTTTAATCAGCAGCTGTGCCGCATGCCAATTGCTTTTTTTTAGTGCTAGTGGATTTCCGGTCGCCCTTGACGGGGAGTTTTGACCGATGCAAACACCAATAAGCACACAAACAAGTATACGTTCCCATAGTGGCCCGGTTATTTATACGCACGTCAGATATTTATGTCAGTGTGAATGCAGACATTTCGGAGCTTGACCCAGTGCCCTTCTCCAGAAATCTGATGAGTCCTCCCTGCTGCTTGCAACTGTCAGCTATAAAAAGCAAAGACAAACAGACATGTGGTGAAACAGCATTCGATTTACCTATTAATTTATTCACAAATGAGAATTTAAAAATAATTTTAAAACATTTTTTCTTTTTTTAATAATAATGAATTTTAGTTGTGGCTGTACCATTCAAGTAGAACAATGACAAAAAATTCTGAAGGTTACAGCAGTCAAACATTAGTAGGAAGTGTATAGGCCCTTGCTTTGAATGACTTCAGCACATCTGCGGCCCACAGTTTGTCGGCAATGATTTAACAGAGATTTTCAATAAGGTTTAGCTTAGGACTCTAGGATGCCACTTCATTATTTCAGGTTTCAAGAAACTGCTTCATCTGTTTTGCTGTGTGGCGGAGGTTCATTGTGCTGAATGAAAATTGCTGGCTGATTGAGTGATGAATGCAAGGGAAGAACTGAATGTTGCTGAAGGAGCTTCTAGTAACATTTGCACTCACTTTTCCTGCTGCAGAAAACATCAAATCATGGCCTTTCACCTCCACCTTTACTGACTTTCGCACACACTTTGGGTTCAGTCTTTCCCCAGTTAGATTATCATAATGTTCCCCATCAGACCCAAATAGAATAAACTTGCTTTCATCATGGAAGTGAACTTTAGTTAGTCTGGCCTTTTGATGAAAGGTGGCTGAAAGGGTCATTTCTTTGGCCTTCATTCGAACAACCTGCTGTTGAAGGGTTTCAGTCACTTCAGAACAGTTCACTGTCTTGCAAAGTCAGTGAAAACTGTAAGGTTAGTGTGCCAGTTAAGCTGTGGTCACACTGCACTTTTCGCCCCATTGACTTCCATTCATATGCAAGCTAAGTTTTGCATGTCACTGTGTTCATCATTTTGTTTTATCCCACCCCTTTTCACAGAACCATCTGACAGAATTTTGCATACTCAAACTCTAGTGTAATTGTGGCTTTAGAGTTAGCATAGCTTCAAATAAGTCTAAGCAGTGACCTTAAAACTGAAGAAATTGTAGGTTGTTCTCTTTTTTTGATCTCCATTCTACATATAAAAATACAATTAATAAATAAAGTGACTTAAATGCGATAATGAACAATTTTTCCATCTCGGATTTCAAGTTAACATGGGTTCTTGTTTTCCTCCTGCCTCCAGGAACATGCCTTTGAGAGCAGCCAGAAGTACAAGGAGGGAAAGTTCATTATCGAGCTCGCCCACATGATTAAGGACAATGGCTGGGACTGAGCGAAAGTCCTGGAGAGAGCAAGCCGATGACGGGTGGATGGTGAATGTGTGGGTGAATGACTGACTTTGGTTTGCCATTACCCTCTTAAACCCTCTTTTACCCTCCATCTCCTGCTGACACACACCCCTTGCCTGACTAGAAACAGGAAAGCGGGACGCCCTAGAGGGCTTTGTGTGTCTGGAGGAGAGTGTGAACGTGTGTGTGTGCGTGTGTGTGTGTGCGTGTGTGTGTATGTGTGTGTCCGCCCAGCACATGGGAGCACACTGAGATGCATGAATGCATACACAAGGTGTACAGACATACGTGTGTAAAAACAACAGTATACCGCATGTCATGCTCATCTCAGCCCGACTGTTTATACTACAAGCGGCTCTATTCATATGCGTACATGACATAAGGCAGGGCTCAGAGGGCATGTTGTGCTTGGCAGGATCAGGGTCACGAGTTCTCCGAGCTGATGGGGCTTTCTCCACTTTGTGTCAGTGAGAAACTACCAGGCTGACCTCTGCCAATTCAGCTGAGGTTAGCACCATCTGCGCCCGTGAGGAGGCCTGGCATGAAGAGATCTCTGAATGGAGCTCTGACAGACCAACATGAGAAGCCTAGAGGAGTAGTTTACTCAAAAATGAAAATTGAGTCCATTTTTAAATCAATCTGGTGTTGTTATAGTAGGATACACTAGTCCATATAATGGTAGTAATTCCCAACCAGTATTAAGGTTTAAAAAAGATGCAAAATGTATTGCAAAATGGTACATCTGCTACATCCTTTTTTAAAACGCATAATGCAGGTTGCTATTCAATGTCATTTTTATGGACATTAAATTGATTTGTGGAGAAAATATATTTGTGGAGTAAATATATAGGACATACAGCATTGTAACAACACCAGAATAAAGAGTAAATAATGAATGAATTTTTGAATTTTGAGTGAACGATCCCTTAAAAGGACTAGCTCACTCAAAAAGTGTCTAAAGCCGGTCACATTTAATGTTATGAGGCAAAATTTCACTGATGCAATCCAGGTATCTCAGTAGGAATCCTTGTGTTCAGAAGGCAGAATTTGTTAGTTGAAGTTGGTTTCATAAATTTACTTACTGACAAACAGAAAGAAGAAGAGAGAGTTACATTCACACTGTCAGTTCAAAACTGATCCTGTGTTTGTCTGATTGGAATCTAATCTCAATGATTGACTAAAACTGTTAAAACATTTTAACATTGTTAAAACTGTATATTGTAGTTGGTCAGATCCGATTTGTGTCCCTTTGCAGACTTTCGTTTTACAGATTATCTGCATTTGTTTCTATGGCAACAATTATAGCTTAAAAACATGAAAACTGGGGTTTTTTAAATACAGATGTCTTACAACACAAAAAAAATGGAAAGTTGGTGTGCATTGCTATATTCCATGCCAATGACTCCACTGTTCATTAAATTCAAAGAGGTGTGTGGACCAGGTAATCTTTGCTTTGAGTAAATGATGTTGTCCCGGTGGCCTCGTTGGGCTACAACCTTTGACTTAGACAATATGTAACTGAGAATTACAATCTAGGGTTTCCAAGGCCAAGAATCTGAGATGAAAACTGCCTACCTTGTTTGGGGAGTGGTTTAATTCCCCAAGTAAAGGTTTTCAAGTATCTTAGGGTTCAGATGTGAGGATAGATTGTAGCATCTCGATAGGGAGATCGGTGGGATCGGTGCAGCAGTGCAGCATTTGTAGTACCAGACCTTCATGGTGAAAGGGAAGCTGAGTCTGAGAGCAAAGCTCCCAACTTTCCAGCCCCTCACCTATGGTCATAAGCTTTATTTGGGGCCAAAAGAACAAGATTGAAGACACCACAGTGGCTCAGTGGATAGCACTCACAGCAAGAAGGTCCCTGGTTTGAGTCCTGACTGAGCCAGGATGCTTTTCTGTGTGGAGTTTGCATGTTCTCCCCATGTTCGCATGGGTTTCCTCCGCCTGCTCCAGTTACCCCCACAGTCCATATTCAATAGGTGATTTGGATAATGTAAATTGACCATAGTGTGTGTGTGATTGTGAGACTGGGTGTTGTTGTTTCCTGGGACTGAGGGTTGCACCTGTTAGTGCAGGAATGTGAATGAGTAAGAACAAGATTGCCCATTTAAGCAACTGTTTTCTCTCCAGGGTTGTCTAGGCTGACCCTGTGAGGCAGGGTACGAAGCTCTGACATTCTGAAGGGACATGGAGAATCACTGCTCCTCCACATTTAAATGAGTCAGTTTAGTGGTACAGAAATCTTGACGCTTGCCTTCAGATGAAGGTGTTTTAGCCATTTCCAACAGAAGGCCAAAGAGGAGGCCTAACATGCGAATCCAGCTGTTGCAATAGGAATCAATGTATTCAGAATTTTGCATGAGGGCAACAAAATGTCCCTCTGCTAAATTTGCTTATGTTGAAGTAGGCTGCATAAATTCACTGTACTAGCAAGCTACCTGAGCTACAGTCACGATACCAGTGCACATCCAGTCACACTACAGATGCAATGATAGGTCCCCCAGTGAAAACCAGGGTCAGCACCTCCAAATGCAAAGCCTTAATTCTTAGCCGGCAAACAGTTGACTGCCTTCTTCAGATCGGAGTGATTTGCTTCCCAAAATGTAGGTGTTTTGTTCATGAGTGAACTCCTCATGGGATCAATTGGTGGATCATTATGACAGAAGCAGTAATGCAGTTTTCATACCATACCATTGTGGTGAAGTGTCTTCACATGTGGTCATGAGGGTTGAGTAGTGACTGAAACAAAAGATCGCCTATTTAAGCTGCTGAAATAATTTTTTTTAAAAGGTTGTCTGGGCTGATCCTCTGAGACAGGGTACCAGCTTCAGGCATTTGGAAGGAACTCAAAGTAAAGCCTCTGCTCCTCTGCATTGAGAGAGCCAGTTGAGGAGGTTCAGGGATCTGATAAAAGCACCTCCTACACACCAAAAGGTGGAGGTGTTCACTGCACTGACCCAACTGAATGCTGAAAGAGTACTTGAGCAGACCCTGTGAGACAGGGTACAAAGCTCAGACATCCAGAAAGGAATCAGGGCAGAGCCACTGTTCCTCGACGATGACAGGAGCCAATTGAGGTGGTTCAAAGATCTGGATACGATGCTTCCTAGATGTCTCCCAATGGATGTGTTCCTAACATGTCCAGTTTGAAAGAGACCCCAGACCCAGGACTTGCTGGAGGGATTATATCTCTCAGCTGGTCTAGAAATTACTTGGTATCTCCCAGGAGAATCTGGAGGAAGTTTGCCTGGGAAGTTCCCATGTTTGGTTGGTCTTAGTAGCCTCCTGCCCCTACAACCTGGTTCTGGATAATTGGAAAATGAATGAGTGACATAGGATTTTCAACAACATATAAATGTAGCCTGAAACTTACATTTAAAAAATAAAAAAATCCCTTCACACTTGCTAAATGATTTGACGACTTGATTTGGACTGACAGTCTGAATGAGGCTTTGGTTTAACAGTGACTGTGTGTGAGCATTCTTTCATACTTCACTACACTGTTGACCTTTTTTTGATAGTGAAATTTGGCTCAAATCAAGCTAATGTGACCACCTTAAGAGGCATAAAGTGAAGTTGACCATCAAGCTTTTCACATAAAACAACCATCTAACTGATTTTGGATGAAACATACACATAGTTGAATATGTGAATGTAAACATTTGTGTATAACCGTTTACAAGGTGTTGTATCTGGACATCTTTGTGTCTGTGTTCCATGTTCCAACAGTTTGTGCTGATCCCAGTCGCACTGTGTTTATTTGTACTGACTGTTCTTGCTCGTTAGTGGACTCTTTGGGCAATAAGTACATAAGATGATACTGTACACTGCCTATCTGTTAGGTTGTTTAAAGTAAAAACACTATTCATCATAGTTCCTCAGTACCCAAGACATGTGGAAAGACACCGCGGTGTCTCCGAAAATCACCAAAGACCCAAAGGAAAACTATTTGTTTTAATAAAAATAAGGCTTTTTGCTTGGGTGCAGAGAATGGTAGCATGTGGGATTGCGTATAGTGGAAAAACAAGTTCATGACACAATTTAAATGATGTGGAAATATATATGTGCACTGGCATATTTATTCACCATCAATTGATTTTCTTCTGTGGGATCAGGGATTAAACTGTTGAATTTGTTATCCGATCATTGTCACGCTTTATGTCTGGACACCAAAATTTACTACTTTTGTATTCCAGTAAGAACTGATAGTGTGTTTTATAAATAGATGAGGAGAGGATAATGAAATTATTGGAACTCCCATCAACATTGATATAAAATGTCAATAAAACTGAAATATTGATCGATTTGCGTGATTTTTTTTTTCTTTTTTTTTTTTACTTCACTCAAAACATTTATGGTATTTTTACTCACCATTAAGCTTTTTCAAACATGATGCCTTTCTTTTGTGGAGTGGAAAAGGAGATTCCAAGCCCGTCCAAGTTACTCTCTTTTCAGCTACTCTTAGGTGAAACCATGGCCCATGGTGATTCAAAAATGCAATCAATGGCACTTTAGAGTTTAAAACAAAACATACAGGAAAAATAAAATTAATATCTGCGGCTCCTGGTGGTCTTGTGAAGAGAAATTATCTGTGCAAGAAACTGGACATATATCATTATTTACAGAATCATTACCATTAATCCACAAGCCTTGGCAAACCCTAGTCCCCAATTCATTATATGAAACTTAGCAGCATGAGCATTCTTAAAAACATCTAATTTAGTCTTTTTTGCATTAATATTGATTTTAAAGTAAAAATGAAAGTGCAATGAATGAATGAATGTTTAGTTTGTTTGTTTTTTGCAATATGTATCCATTGTATAGAAAAGAGCAGCCTGGACATTCTGCAAAATATCTCCTTTTTCATTCCACTGAAAGAATGATTATTTTAAAATGACACTTCTAAAAATAAAAATGTCTGCATATTAGTTTCTGCATATTGAAACTTTAATATCCATGGAATCTTTCATTCCACAAAAGGTTCGTACAGGTTATAAGGCTTTTTTTAATGTTCATAAATGGTTCTTTAAAGAACTATTCACTAAAAATAGAATAACTTAATTATGGTGTAGTAATCTAAGTAATCTAAGTGCAAGTAATCTTGTCTAGCTGTTTAAGTGAATTATTTTCACTTTGGGTAAAATAAGGTCATGTTTTGTTTTTAAAACTAAAAGATTATTTAAAAATTCAACCTCTGCCTGATCAGCAGCTCCACTCCAGTCCTGCATCCAGCACCGCAGAAGAGGGGAAAAAAAAATCCAGATGTGGTCTCGCTCCAACAAAAAGAGCATTATTTCAATATGGAGGAGCCTAAAATACAAGATGGTGGCTGTTGTTGCAGGGAGTGTGCCAGGCTTTCAGCTGCCCTCCGTCTCTTCACACACACACAGATGGTTCAGTGTTTGCACTTGGGGCCGTGTCTCCTAGCAACCGTCTCTCTCTCTCTCCTGAAGTTGCGGAGGAGGCTGTGCAAGGCCTGGTGTCATTCAGTGTCTGGACCTGCCGTTTATCTCACACTGGGGTTGTTTAAGGTCTATCAGGGGTCTGGGTGCTGCTCTGGTGAGTGTGTGGGCGAATAATATCACCTACAGTTGATTACACAGCTCTCTGCTCCTCGATGGGTGAACATTAGACAGAAGCTGCAAAGAAAAGCACATACAGAGTGGTTTTGTACACTGGTTGCTCTGTTCCAAGTCCTTACGCGACCTTCTGCTTGTGTGAGATTAGACTTAAAATGCGTCTTGTTTTGCTGTTGAGGATTAAATAATGCAAGGAAGTTGTGACATGGGAAGTAATGTCAGTGTTAGTAAGTCTGAATCCAGAGAACATATTTCCTGGTGATTGTGAAACACCAAAAAAAAAAAAAGTACAGTCGTGGCCAAAAGTTCTTAGAATTACATAAATATTGGAAATTGGAAAAGTTGCTGCTTAAGTTTTTATAATAGCAATTTGCATATACTCCAGAATGTTATGAAGAGTGATCAGATGAATTGCATAGTCCTTCTTTGCCATGAAAATTAACTTAATCCTGAAAAAAACTTTCCACTGCATTTCATTGCTGTCATTAAAGGACCTGCTGAGATCATTTCAGTAATCATCTTGTTAACTCAGGTGAGAATGTTGACGAGCACAAGGCTGGAGATCATTATGTCAGGCTGATTGGGTTAGAATGGCAGACTTGACATGTTAAAAGTAGGGTGATGCTTGAAATCATTGTTCTTCCATTGTTAACCATGGTGACCTGCAAAGAAACGCGTGCAGCCATCATTGCATTGCATAAAAATGGCTTCACAGGCAAGGATATTGTGGCTGTGCCAGCAGTAAAGCATCCTGCGAATGGTACCAAAACACCCTCCAACAGCAACTTCTTCCAACAATCCAACAACAGTTTGGTGAAGAACAATGCATTTTCCAGCACGATGGAGCACCGTGCCATAAGGCAAAAGTGATATCTAAGTGCCTCGGGGACCAAAACGTTGAAATTTTGGGTCCATGGCCTGGAAACTCCCCAGATCTTAATCCCATTGAGAACTTGTGGTCAATCCTCAAGAGGCGGGTGGACAAACAAAAACCCACTAATTCTGACAAACTCCAAGAAGTGATTATGAAAGAATGGGTTGCTGTCAGTCAGGATTTGGCCCAGAAGTTGATTGAGAGCATGCCCAGTCGAATTGCAGAGGTCCTGAAAAAGAAGGGCCAACACTGCAAATACTGACTCTTTGCATAAATGTCATGTAATTGTCAATAAAAGCCTTTGAAACGTATGAAGTGCTTGTAATTATATTTCAGTACATCACAGAAACAACTGAAACAAAGATCTAAAAGCAGTTTAGCAGCAAACTTTGTGAAAACTAATATTTGTGTCATTATCAAAACTTTTGGCCACGACTGTATATATTTTTTAAATGATTGGCAAACAACAGCACTCTTTACACTGAAAAAATTATTCATTGGATAACTTAACTTTTTTTATATGGGCTGAATTTAAACAAACAAATTAGGTTGAACATTACTAAATTTAATTTGTATGTTTAAATTCAGCCCATATATATTGATTGCATACAGTTACCTTAAATTTAGTAAACCCAATGAATCATTTTTTTCAGGTATTAACTGTAAAGTTTGAAAAAAATATCTGGAAACACTTTTGAAAAATAATTTCTTGAGTGCTGGATTTTTTAAAGCCCTGTCATGTTGATGACATTGTAAATGAGCAAAAGAAGAAAACAGTATGCTCACATGCGCTTTCAGTTGTTTTGACACAATTTACAATGTGTTCCAAAAGAGATACATCGGTCTCTGAATGGCACTTTGAAGTTAAAACGCTCATGGCCGCCATATTGAAGTGTCGTTCCAAACTGAAGTGCCCAAATCTGCCCACTTCCAAGTGCACATTGGAAAGAAGAATTTCGAAAGGATGGACAATTCGGGCCCAATGATCCTTTGCACAGGGAAATTGTGTGGTGTTGAAGAGCACGTTCCTTTAAGGGATTGGGGCATAGGGATGAGCCCTTCCAAATGGAATCCACTGAGACTAAACAAAGCTTTGGTTTTAGAGCTGAAAAACATCAATAAAAACAAATGGAACAATTACGGAAGAACGCAAAAAACAAATGATTCAATAAATGCACACATGCAAAGTATACTCCATTTGATAGTAAGCGCACTAAAAAGATTGGTCATTATCCAGTGTCTGCGCTTTTCTCTTCAATAGTCATGATTGAGAAGAATGGCTTTAATAACAGTGGAATAGAGATGTTGATACCTTTTAAACTCCTCACAAGTGCATTTTTCAGCATGGACCTCTGTTGTTTTTGCCATCCATCTCCTCAGTTATTTCCTCCCTTGAAACAATGGCCAGTTCAGTGTTGACACCTTTTGGGCAAACTAGGTAGTACACAAATAATTCAAAGCACATTTGTGAACTGCTTGTACATCTTTTTTTGTAGGATAATAAAAATAAATCATCCATGTACGATTTTGGTGACGAAATTTGTGTCGTGCTTACTCTTATGCTTTCCCCAAGCGTAAAAAAGTAAAGTATACCTGCTTTCAGATTTACTGTAATACTCTACAATGAAAATGAATGAGTCTGTCACTTGGTGACCGTGACTTTTTCTAATATTCTCCAAAAAATGACAGACTGGAATTTAATTATTTCAACTCAACAATAAAACAGAAAATATATTGTGTGCTGATCATTATTTCTTGGGTCTGACTTCCAATGTTGATGTACTTCCAACTGAAACAGAATATTGAGTAGGGGGCGGGGCTTTATTTTTGCGTATTATTCCCCGTAGCAAATTAACTCTAAGAGGGGCGTGGTTAAGAATATTATATAATAGTAAAAGAAGCCGTCAAACTGACAGCAACAGGGAATAACCAAGTTTGATTGAACCATTTTTTTCAGTGGATTAATTTGCACATATAAATTTGCTCACCTAAAGACAAACAATGTGCAAATGTCAGCAAAATAAACATTGAAACAAATATTGATTTCACAGGGACTTTAACTTTGGATTCATTTCAATATTTGACTTTTTTGTAACCAGCTTTCTAAGGAATAGACTAATTCAAGACATTCCAATCCAATTCTCCTATTTGTTCAGCAAAAATCAAACATTATACTATAAGCACCAAGTAAATAATGCCCCACATTTATTTTTAAGTCAACCATCCATTGAGTAAATGCAAGAGTACAAGCAGCGCACAGAAGCAGAGGTGCCGTATCCAGCCGTAGGATGAAGTGTCTGGGGATGTAATGACTCAGCAGAAAATCAAACAAAGAACATCTAGTGCTCATGTTCCTGGAGCACCAGACTGCAGTAAGGAATGATGGCGCTCCGAGCGGATCGGGTTCTGTTTATTGGCTGGTGAAAGTGCAGTCCTCTGGGAGAACCGTCTTTTTTTGGCCAATGACCTCACATCTGCATCTGCCTCCTCGTCCGGCAGCAGCGCTTTTATGTAACGTTTACTCAGAACGGAAGACTGAGGGCAAAAGCAAAGGCTTAAAGGAACAGTTCGCCTAAATAATATATCTTCATTGGAGTACAAAAAAAGACTGTATTAGCTAATAAAATATACTCACCCTCAAGCCATCCAGGATGTAGGTGACTTTTGTTTTCTTCAGTAGAACATTAAAATAGATTTTTAGCTGTAACTCTGGTCCTTAGTGATTCATAAAATGTAAGTCAAGGGCTACTGGCACTTTGAGAGTCCAAAAAAAAAAAAAAACGTGCAGGAAAAACAAAATTAATACATGCGGTTGCTGATGATACATTGAGGTCTATTAGGATATAATTATCTTGATCCTTAAAGAGATAGTTCACCCAACAAAAATGAAAATTCTGTCTTCATTTGATCAGCCTTCACTTATCACAAACCTGTTTGAGTTAGTTTTTGTCCATTGAACACAAAAGAAGATATTTTTTTTAAATGTTGGAAACCTGTAACCATTGACTTCCATAGTGTCTGTTTTCCTGCTATGGAAATGAATGGTTACAAGTTTCTAACACTCTTCAAAATATCTTCTTTGTTGTTTCAACTCATTTTAAATAAGTAGTTCCAAAGGTTTGGAACTACTTATTTAAAATTAGTTGAAACAACAATTCTTAAGGTTTTTTGGGACAACTTAATTGTTTTATATTCAATCTACTTAAATATATATATAAAAAATATTAAGTTAACATAATTCGTGTTGGGACAGCATGAAGGAATTCTGTGAAACCCTGCATTTTGTACTTCAAAAATGGAATACATTTACATTTTTGAGTGAAACTTTGGATAAAAAACAAATGCCAAAATGTAGATGTTAGTCCAAAACTTTAACAAATCCTATTCCCCAGTCACTTTCATTGAACAGAAATGTTCAGTATGAACATTCTTCAAACAATATAATTTTTTTCATATATATTTAAAGCAACCTAAAAGAGCATGAACAATGTTTCTGGGTGAACTATTCATCTAAAATGCCAGTACGTTGGCACAGTCCAGTATTTTACAGTAGGTTGACTGTATTGAATTGACCACCCATCCCCACCCTTCCTATTTAAACAGAGACGACATTCACCAGCATCTTTCCAGAAGCGATCTTTTCTTCTCGGTTTGGTGTTCAGCCCTCGTGGTGAAGGCAAGGCTCGCTGTAACCTGACGGAGTGTTCGACGCAGTGGCTAAAAATAGCAGAGCTGTTCAGTGAGTCAAAACTCTGCAGCAGAGACTGACTCAGACAGACTCACACAGACTGCTGCATTGACACCGTGAATGAGATTCAAAGAGTGACAACAGACAAGAGCATGTGACATATTGCACTTATATACTTATGCACTCTGATACGACTGTGGGCATTCAACAGGATTTTATCTTGACCCTAAGAGATAAGCTAGTATTATGTTTCATTTCAATAACATACACCAGTGATTCTCAGATTTCACTCAAGGTAAAAGCTGAGTCCTGAAGCCAAAGCAGTGCTCACTATACAACATGGAGTGTACTTTACTGAAGTCTGTTGTAAACAAGCTCACTGGCATAGAATTAAACAGGGCCAAGCTATATTTTCCATGTGGATTAAGGATTGTGTTAATCTCTGCATTTGTTTAAGATTATAAAGATTGATTTATTCCTGTGAGCTACATTGATGCTCAGGCTAGTGTTCTGTAATTTTATGAAGCCAAAAGCTCTTTATAAACATTTTGCGTGTATTATTATTAAACATTACAGACTTCAGATTGATGGTTTATGCACAATCTAAACTATGTAAAATACTATAATGTTCATGTTGAACACTATACTGTACATATGTTAGACAATGGATGGATGGACAAAGACAGACAAATTCACAGATAGATCAGATAGATTGATAGATAAAACTTATGCATGCTGGCCGGCTGGATGGCCGGATGGATGGATGGATGGAAAAATGAACAGACAGATAGATATGCATCACAAAGACAGACATACACAGACAGATAGACAAATAAACACAGACAGATGGAAAGACAAATAAACAAAGACAGACAAACAAAGGCAAAAAGACAGACAAAAAGAGAGATAGACAGATTCAAACAAAGACAGATAGATATAGAGACAGACAAACAGACAGACAAAGACAGATAGCTATAGACAGTCAAACATAGACAGACAGACAGAAACACATGATAGAGACAGACATAAAACAGACAGACAAACAAAGTCAGATAGACAAAGACAGACAGACGAAGATAGACAAACAGTCAAACAAAAATATACACAGATACACAGACACAAACAGACAGACATAAGACAGATAGAAAGACAAACAAAGACAGAGAAAGACAGATAGACGAATACAAAGACAGACAGATAGATATACAGACAAACAGAATCAAACAAAGACAGACAGACAAACAAACAAAGTCAGATAGACAAAGACAGACAGATGACGATAGATGGACAAACAGTCAAACATAAAAATAGACAAACATACAAACAGATAGACAGACACAAACAGACAGACATAAAGACAGATAGAAAGACAAACAAAGACAGAGAAAGACAGATAGACAAATACAAAGACAGACAGATATACAGACAGACAGAATCAAACAAAGACAGACAGACAAACAAACAAACAGGCAGACAGACAAATACAGAGACAGACAGACAGACATAAAGACATAGTCAGACATAAAAACAGACACAGACAGAAAGATGGTCATCATCAGATCATTGTCTTCAACAGGAGGGAAAAAAAACACTTCAGATATATTGAACACTTTCCAAGCTAGGAAATATCACTTTTATAAATGTATCACGGCACAAAATGCACTACCGACACTGTCCAATAGACAGCACCATTTGCTTTCTTCCCAATAAGTCACTTTCGTGTTGTCAGTATATGTACGATGAAGAAACTGAGATAGCTGAGAAACAACTTGACATTTCTCTGTGATTTCCTACATGTAGACGGCATGTTTTTGCATAGCTAATATGGAACGAACAGCTACATTTATAACCAATTTCTAATAACTTTTTTTATATAGGCTACTACTTTTACCTCGGGCTCTTCGTTTTTATTTATACTTGACAAAGTCTGTAAATTCACCGTCCAAGTCCTGTAATGTCTGTTTCTTCAGTCTCGACAGCGCGATTAGCTCCTCTGACCTGTATGATTGAACTCGTGCTGTAGTATTTAGTGACACCTGGTGGGATAATCTGAGATGTCAACAGATTCGTGCTCGAACTAATCATTTTACATAATTAAGTAACTCACCGGTTGCTTAATCTAGATAACGTCACACAACCTTGCGTCGACATCTTTTCCCCTCAGGCCTCCAAAATCCTCAACGCCTGTAATATTAATTATAATGACACAACACACAAGCATCACACAGACAAAACAATCGGATATTATATCAATGAGTGAAATATTTATTTAAAAAATGAAAAATAAAACAAACCCACACATAATTTTAGTGTATATATATATATATATAATACAAAGATATTCTCCAAAATGTTATTGAGCGGTTTTGTTTTGTTTTCATTAACAAAAGTGAGAGGCAGTTTAGAGGCTGGCTGAGCTGGTAAGACTAGACAACCGAGTCTAAACGGTGACAAACCAAAACCTGAAGTGATGATGAAACTCCAACAAAACGGAAATTAAATACCCAGTGTAGCAACTTAGCATAACAGCCGAAGCAGTGCAACGAGTGAAACAATATGATGGTATTAAGACACAACAACATAAGGAATATACAGTATATATCATATCTCAGATACACGGCATCCACCCAAACATTATATTAGAATTAAACAACACACACACGCACTCACTCACTCATGGTGTACCCAACTGTTCGAATTGAGTCTACAGGAGGACTCTAAACTGTCATGTTCTCGTGTGTAGTTTTTGACTGGTAGTTTGTGGAGAAGCTGAGGTAACCATGTTTTGTAGATGATGTCCCTGTGTCCGGCTGAGCCCTGCTGAGAGAGAGCTGTGCTGCTGGCAGACAGTGATGGTCTAAAGGCTGTGTGGTCTACATTGCTTTGACGGAGGTGGACAGGCCTCTTGAACCCAAAATACTTCATCATTTTCATGTTTCTTCATTCTGGGTGAATCTCATGAAAACAGTCAAAAGTGTCTTATTTATAACACACACAGAAAAAAATTATTATATTTTGCATAAAGAAAATTAAGCCTGCATTTAGATGCTTAAAAAAATGAACATTTCCCCCATAATTTATGACTATAAATGAAATAACTCTTCATAATTGTAAAGTACACTGATACATTTATATCTTGGTAGTAGTTGCACTGTAATGAGAAATAATAATGAC
The DNA here is from genome assembly GCA_903798115.1 of Danio jaintianensis. NCBI lineage: Eukaryota > Metazoa > Chordata > Actinopteri > Cypriniformes > Danionidae > Danio > Danio jaintianensis. The sequence goes on along the minus strand of CAIGQV010019070.1, from coordinate 22,309,097 downwards.
TTTTTTATGCAAAATATATCAAAGTTATACAGAGACCCTCAAGGGAATGCGAACGAGGAAAATAATATTGAAGGACAATTATTTTTCAATAAATTAAGCACTCAAGAAAATGTTCTCTCATAACAACAACAAAAACTGCACTCATTAAACTTTGACTTTTAGGACGTTTTGGCATTTGCTTGCAAAGCATTTTTTTGCATTTACTCACAAAATAGTGGCAAAATGTCTAGCAAAACTTTTTATGCAGACTGAAAAAGCAAATGCCTTTGATAGAAAAACTTCTGCATATCGAAACTCTGCGTTCATCACAAACCGCGTCCTTTCTCTGAGAAACGTGCAAGATTTGTGCTTGCTCGCAAAACTTTGTGCTCACAAATGACAAAAAATGTGAAAAAGTTTTGCGTTTCCTTGATAAACTGGATTTCACATGTTCTCTATAAAAAAGTTCACATTCTCTGACAAAAATTCAGCTTATCCTAGAGAAAACTTAGCATTCTGCAAATGTTTGCATTTCCTAGAGAAACTTCTCATACATTCACAAAACTTTTCAGCAAACTTTTATATTTCCCTCAAGTTAGCATTTTCTAACAAAATGAGTTTCCCTAGAGAACCCTTGCATTCATTCACAGAATGATGAACTTATTGCCATGAAAAAGTCTAAACGCACACACAACCTTTGCGTTCTCCAGAGAAAATTCTTTTTGTATCTAGAAAAGAGAAACTACATTTTCTCACAAACCTTCTACATATCCTAGAGTAGATGCATTTGCTTGGAATACTTTTGCATTCCTGCAAGAAACTTTGCAATCAGTCGCAACACTTTCGGGATGAAAACAATGTGGAGAGAAAATGCTGTGAATGCAGTTCCTTAGGTGAGCATAATACTTCTGCGAGACAACCTGTAAAATCTGTGAGCAAAGTTTCCCAGAGGAATGCAACTCTTTGCTAGAAAACACTGCAACTTTACCTCCAATCATACATTTTTCCCCCATCACCGTATTCCCTTAGGGGCTCTGTACAGCTTCTTCTTTCTTTAGATATCCACCAAGCTGGAAAAGGGAAGCTTACGATACCAAACGAACACAGCAGAGTTGAACAAACACAAGGATTGGCTACATCTGTTCTCACACCACACGCTTCTACTGATTTCATGATCTCGCTTCGCAATACCAAACAACAACTGTAAAACACGGTCCTAACGCTACTCAGATCACAATTTTAAAGGTCTTTTTGAGGGAATGTGATCCTTGACCCTTTTCCCTTTTGGAAGGCACGGATGTCTCTCCTCACCTCGGTGTGAAGGGGTGCGCTGATGAGGAGCTGGAAGAAGACAACAGGAATTAACAGATATTGTCCTATTAACAGAGTGTAAACCGTACGAGACCATTGTATGGACCCTTGCTAATACAATATGGTGCCTCATCTACCTGTGCTGAAGAAACTATTACAATAAAAACCATAAGCTCTAGCCCGATGTGAGGTCTCACAAAAACAGTCAATTCATATTCAGTCATGGACTTGAAGTTGGTGAAACATGTCGTTAGATGAGCTATTGAGCAGTTTCGTCCCTAAAAGTGAAAATAGTGAAACAGTTCAAAGCCTGTGGATTAAATCTATGAAGGGTTTCTTATAAAATTAATGCCTAATCAAGGGAAAAGTTAACATAAAAAATACTGAATACAGAAAAACTCTGTTGAGTTTGCTAGTGTTTTCAGGTTAGTCCATAGCGGGTCATCAAATACTACATCCAGCGCTCGCTTTTTAGTCCAAAATCCCAGACGAGGATGATCCTATATGGTATTAAGGAATGCGTTTGAGAGCTTGAAGTCGCACACTGCTGCTGTTTTTGAAAGGGTGACAGCATTGGGTGATGTCATTTCCTTCAAAATGGGGTGACTCACCCTTGTGCAGTGCATCATGGGATGTTTCACGAGGAGACGGGATTGTTCTAAACAGTCACGGATGCGGAAGATACTCCATTTCCATAAGAGGCAGAAGAGGAAATGAAACATTCAGACAGTTCAGCGAGCCTGTACTTCCTTCTATGTCCACTTGGTAGTGCCATCCACTTCTTTCTTCATTTGTGGCACACTATCCTCACACTCCTCGTGTCTCCACAAGCAGGGGAGGGAGCAGGTTAGAAAAAAGCACCTTTTATTTGGCTTTAATGTACAATAAAAGAAATCAAAAGAGTTAAAAAGTACAATAAAAAGGGAGAAGGGAAAGTGTGTATATAAAGACTTCAAGCACCCAATCTGTAGGGCCGCAATTCAGAATGGGACGAGTCTCAACCCGTTCCTGTAGACAAACGGAAAAGAGAGAGAAGCAATTACCTAAAAGCAAACTGCCACACACCCTTTAGCTTAACCCATTTGCCACCAACACCAGTTAGCTTAACCCTATAGCATTAGCCCTGAAATCTCCACCCATCCACCATGTTCAATCCTGGAATGTTTTTTTGTTTTTTTTCTGAGGAATAAGCAGATTTGTTGACAGAGAGCTTGGGCGTCTCACCTCCCTCCTCTCCTCCCCATCCTTCCGCGACGCCCGCAAGCTTGTAATGCTTCTTCCTCAGTTCACCCAGTCGCTCTCTCTCTTTCTGCAGCCGCGTCTCAAGCTCCAACACCAACACCTGAGATACACAAAATTCTCTAAATCCTTTCACAGGGACACAATTTACACTTGGCATTAAGATGCATTTCATAGATCAGCAGATAAATGGACAGCAGACTTGCTGACAGATCCTCTGATAGACACTGCGTTTAAACCCTCCAGTGTCCATGTATCAGTTCACACTTAGTAAACAGTGGTAAAGCGATTAGTAGTGCAGACTAATAGTGAACTAATACTGGAAGATGAAAAAGTTTTGAAGTCCCCGTCAGAAACATATTTGATCATATTGCTTTTATAGTGCAAACACTCATGTTATTACCAAAGCGTCTACAGACTACCTACTCTCCATCTTTCTGGATGTGTTGTGGGAGAACACATTTAAATAAGGTATTTTTAGTTTGCTGACTGTGTTGTACCAAAATAACTGGATCATTCATTTAACAGTACTTGTGCACTGAACTGAGCATTCGTGTGATGTAGAGTGTGATGAAATAAGGGGGAAGGGTCCTGACAATATCACACAGAAGACACATCTGAACATCGATTTAGACCAGGTGGAAACAGTAATGCATTTTGGCTGACAACTTGTAAACTTATCACGGAAAATGCATTTTAATGACATATTTGCGCAAACATGGAAAATAAGTCATCACACTCACCTGTGCATCCATCTCTTGCCTCTTGATCTGAGTGAGCGTCATTGCAGAAAAGTCCATTGTTTCTGAAAAACAAGAGAGAGCTCTGCATTAAGTACCTATGTAAACAGAGTTTTGTGCTTTTAACTCATATCTAACAAGTGCCTTGACTTTTTTTACAAGGTGTTTTATTGATGTGTTTCTTTGTTAAAACACTGATCGAGCAATTTCATTAAATCTTTATTAGGTTTGTTTAATTCTATATGTAGTACTAGGTCACGTTACTGGCCATTTGTGCTGCCTATACAACAAACTGCCATAACAAATGAAAGAGCATCAAATTCAAAACAGTATTTGAATTTAATTAACTTTAATTTTAAGATGATACTTTGTTCCTTATCTAAATGAACCAAACTACAGGTGGACTATGTTGCAATAAAGTCTAATGAAGTTTTATTGACACATCAAAAGAATCAACAGAGATTAAAATATTGATTTTGGGGTTTACTAGCTAATTTGTTTAATGTTCAAATTATGTTCTGCACATGCAGTGTGTTAAAAATAGATATATATATATTTAAAATATGCATACAGAACAAAAAGACCTATCAAGAATGTGATACAAGTACCATTATAATTTAGTAGATATGAATACTTGATTCTATGATATTTTCATTTTATATACACTGTAAAAAATTCTGGGTTCCACACAATTAATTTGTGTTGGGACAACATAAAGGAATTAAGCTAACTTGTTAGTTTTTACAAATTTAAGTAGATTGAACATAAAAAAGCCAAAAAAAGCTCAAGTTTCAGCTTAATTTAAATAATCAGTTTGAACAAACAGGAAATGTATTTTTTTTGAGCGTACATTACATTTTAATTAATTCCTGTGTTGCCACAGCAAATTCTTCAGCCATTACTCCTGTCTTCAGTGTCACAAGATCTTACAGAAATGTTCTGTTTTGTTCAATTAAATTCTTCTATCTAACACATTTGAACTTTAAATACTGCATACATTAGTTTGCATTCAAATAAGCAAACATATGCAAAAATATGTGAAATGAGTGCAGTGCACTAAAGTTGCATGCTGCATATTTAAGCAAATACATTAAATCATTTGTGTAATCCATGCAAACTGAAGATTTGCATACCGCACATTGATTGGTTTGCCATTTTGGACATCAAGATCAATGAATCTAAATATTTAATAGCTGCGTCTAAAACATCAACAAATCTGCTACTGGTTTGCATATGAAAGGAAACACACTAAGTCACTGAATCTATGCGACTGGTCAATGTTGTTTAAATCCTGTGCTTTCAGAGAAGAGCCAGTGCGGAGGAGGAGAGCCTGACACTATTTTCCACAGCTCTTTCCTGCATCTCTGGAGGGCACCATAAACCAGTTTCCTTGGCTATAGTTCAATATGCAATAGGGCAATGTGACTTCGGAGGTCATTGAGAAGGAAAATGAGGCTGCTGTCACTTTTACGTTATTCACTTAGCCCTTATTTAATAAATAATGGGATTACTTCAGGATATTATTATGTTGCGAACTAGAATCGAATCTAAATATCCCACACGAGCAGCATAACTCAATGTGTCTGGGAATGATGATATGCTGCTCACCCGTGTCCTCGATCTGAGACTTGCCGGACTTGGTTGATGCCACGACCCCCGCGGTGGCCTGGGTGACCCCTTTAGAGGCCTGCTGGAGACGAGAAAGGTTTGAACTGCCCTTTTCCGCTTTAACCTGAAGGAATAAAATTGATCATATATAATCGTTATTAGCATCATGTGGTGTCATTACTTTGCTTTAATGTTAATTAAATCTGCACTGTACCTTAGATGCTGCCACCAGTTGAGCCGTGCTGGCGGCGATTTCATGCGAACACACCATTAGCTCTTCGAATTTGCCCTTTCCTTGCACCACCTGGTCAGCAGCATCACTGCAGGAAAACAAAACGTCATTATGCTGATGGTTCATAGATCAGTCGGTGTAGGATTTAAACCCCTATTATTTCCACAATGCAGAAAATGAAAACAGAATCCCAAAAACAAGTCATTAAAAAAAAAAAAAAGTCAAATATTTTGGATGAATAAATAAAATGTGGGGTGGTAAAATAATAATTATAATTTTTTTAAAAGCAAGTTTTGCAATTAATATGTACTTCATAAAGTAATAATATTAGTCATTTCCATTAACAACTGAGATTTTTAACCGCGACAAGACTAGGCCTGTCACAATTATGAATTTTGTGATGACAATTATTTGTAAAACAATTAATTACGATTTACATTTCAATCTTTAATTTTTGTATTTTATTAACTTTTTATTTTTTACTTCGATAATTAGACATGATTTATTTCAATGCAATCTAAAGAACATTTTAATATTTATTTTGTTCAGCTTTAATCTTTGTCTTTCTACATTCAACATTAACAGAAATTATAAAGCTACACATTTATTTAATAGAAGTTTTATTTTATCTTCTTACGGTCTCTGCAGAACTGAAATAATGACATTAACTGTGTGAAAAACTTGAGAAAGAATCTTGAGACAATGAATCTGGAATAGAGTGATTTCGGCAATTAAGGGCATTGCTAATTCCAGTAAATTTTAATTCTGAAATTTTTGCATTAATTTTTTTTTATCCTAAAAATTAGTCTTCCAAAGAAACCTTGCACACTGAGTCCAATGAATATTAATGAATGCGTTGGGGTAAAAATAATTAAAAAATAAAAATGTTTAGCAAAATCAATTCAAGCACTGATGCTTTTGTTCTCCTCTCTCTTCTTTCAAAAAAAGAGGAAACATTGTGCTTATCCAACAGTTCACCCATTGCATAGAAAAAAGGGAGATCACGATCATCCCCAAAAAGTTTTGTTTCAGTGACATTTTGATTCTTTGTTTGCGTCAGTACAGCCACATAAAACAAATGACCGTAAACTTAATTATCCTGAACAGAGACTGGCAATATATTTCAATGCCACAGTACAAACACTGCAAATTCACTGCAAGTGACAGCATTCTGGAATCTGGCTTTCACTTGTGCAGTGGCTCAGAATTGTCAAACCACCACTTAAAATGCTTGCTACGGATGAAAAAAAAAAAAAAATCAGAGGCAGTGTGTAATATACAGTAATTGACAAAAGGTGAAGTCAAATAAAAATTTTAACATTTGCCACTCAGTGTGCAATTAACTTTATTCGGTTTAATAACTATTGGCCTTTATATGCTTAAACTCCTAAATGAAATGTACTCTGCACAATTACAATTGTCATCTCATATAATTGTGATTATATCAAATATCCACAATCAAATGTTGTTGCTTTTTGTTAAATTGTTACAGCTTTGCGTATCGTAACATTTCTCAAAAATGATAATTTTCTGTTTGTTTGTTTATTGCCACATCAGCACCTTATGGTTATTTCATGGCGAGCTCAATATACATTTCCTCAATTTCTGAAATACTCACACCAACATGGTTGCGCCCCAGCCCACAGCTTTAGAGGCAGAAATGAGGCCCTCCGTCCATCGGGAATTTTTGGCATAAAACTCCTTCATAGATGCAGCTCCCTGTAAACACATAAGAAATTTCAGTTTTAAACTCAACACTAGCATGTGTTTTGCTGAGAGTGTTCAGTTCCCTCACCCTGCCGCTCTCCACGATGTCCCTCTGCAGGTCTTTGGAGGACAGAACTAATGCTCTGATGGCCTGCATAAGATCTGTACAGGATGCCAAAATCCTGCAGGGGGCGACAGAAAGCAACAAATAAAGCCTGTTTAGCATGCATCAGGGTGGGTCGGCTAATGCGTCTGGGATGAATTTAAACACACAGCATTATCCAAGTGAAAAAAAAAGCGTCATTTTGATCACTGAAGACACAAATCCACTGAGAATTAACACTGTATTTGTATGCATAACACGTGTGTGGCTCGGTCAGTCTGACCTTTCATTGACTTCCATTTTGATTCCAGTGTCAACAGCCCTGGACTTATTAAGCATTTCCTGTCAGAGAGCAAAGGGGAAAAGCATTAGATGAGTGGTCCGGAGTGCTTCATGTTTTATTAAGCATCGGTCTGTATGGGAGCCGTCTGATTACCTCAATCCTGGCGGCGGCGGACTCTACAGCTGCGGATGTGGCTGCCATCTCCTGCTCCACCAGATCTCCCAGCTCACCCTGCTGCAGCTCCAGACCCCGAGGACGCAACTTCTGCTCAAACACAACACAGAGGAGATGAGCAAGAAAAAGAGCTTGTGTTTGAAATGGTTAGCATGCTTTGTTTACTATGTATTATATATGCTAAAATAAGCAGCATATAGCCAGAGCAAAATGTTTGAAGTACAGTATCCCATAATGCAACATGCTTGTTCCCACATTTGCAGTTAGTCATTTTTAGCATTTTTTTTGTTAGTTTTTTTATTCATTGGAACGTAATACTTATTAATTACTTACTAATTATTATGAAAAATATTCAAAATCTATATATAAAAATTCTATACTACAGACGGTTTGCTTTGGCAAAGCCCTTTTTTCAAACTACTGAAACAAAACCCAAAGCATATGACTTTCTTTTTCATTTTCACTTTAAGTATATTTACATGGCCTTCATGGTGTTCAATATTATATACAGTGCATACTGTTTCACAATATAAAACCAGTCACTGAAATAATAGCGCTGTTATCATTAACTAAAACAATAAAAAAAAAAAAAGTCATTAATATTAGATGTAAAACTAAAGCCAAATGTTTTAAACATTAAAAACAATGAAAAAGTACTTATTAACAAGCTGAAATTAAATTCTATGTAAATATTAGACATAAAACTGTTTTACCTTTTAAAATGTAATGTTAAATGTAAATGTAGTTTAAAATGTATTTAAATAAACAAAAATTTGTTTCCTTGGCACCTAAGCAAAATAAAATAAGTTGAAGGACTAAAATGACTAAATCAAAATTTAAAAATAAATAAAAAGGACAAAAAACAAAAATTAAAACCAAAATACAGTGAAAACACAAACTATAACAATAAAAAGCCATTCAAAATATAAAAAAATTAACAAAAAAAACCCCAAAAGGTAAATACCAGTAATATTACTCTACACTGGACAGTATACAGTACATCCTGTACAATATGCAGTAAACAATACACTAACACCACATACCGATTTTGGCAGATTATAAATCATTCAGTAAAGGTGTTAATGCTAAAATGGGTTTTTTTCTGCCAATTACATTCTACCATTTCTCTTTTAAATCCTCAAATTTATTTTCATGATTTTGTGCCTTTATTTAGACTGAGCAGGACAGACTGGCAAAAAAAACAAAGTGAGAGAAAAAATGGGGGTGAACTAGGGAAAGACCCCAAAGCAGACATTCAAATGCCCAAAATCAGAGCCCTGCCAACATGGCTATCAGCCCCTGACTGCTGCTCCTTCAATCCACTGTTTTCCTAAACTAAAACCCAGACTGACTCTCACCTCGCCCAAGGCCTTGACAGAATCCAGTGCCGCCCTCAGCCGGCTACAGTCTGCCACCTCCATAGACTCCTGCCTCTTGAGCTGGCAGAGCAGCGCCAGGGCCTCCGCGCCACATGCCTTCACGCTGTCTGCCAATGCTGCCCACAGACACAAAGCAGAAAGCAGTCAGACTAGCCATCTGTCACCTGCAGACACTCCACATACGCTCCGACAGACACACATTTGCTGCAATGATGACATGATCACATTGTGCACGTGGGCACTGAATATAAGCCGCTTTGAGTTATGTCATGCTCTTTAAAAGCATCTCGAAACCAAACCCCCAGACCCCCGGCAACCAGTTATTAACCGAACCACACTGACTCTAATGACCCTTGTGATGTATGGAGAGCGACTCAAACAGAAAGTCATTTTCTTGGATGTCTCTACATGATAATACAGTGCGGCTTTAAAATATTTAGCATTTTAATTAATGGTTGCAATTATGCTACTTGTATCAAAAGGGTAGCCGACATAGCTAAAATGTGCTGGAAGTAAAAAAAAAATAAAAAACACACACACATGCAAATAGAAAAACATCAACAAACTGAGAAAACGTTATCATTTTGATAATAAACGCACACACAAATTCTCAGAACAAATGCAGTTTGTTCTGAGAATACAGAAACAAATACAGAAACATGCTACAAATAGCACAGACCACAATGGAAATGTGTTGGGAGACCCCAAAAAGTGACAAACTCAGCAGTTTGTCATGAGTGTTGTCTTGAGATCTGAGAGGTGAGTTAAATAGTCAGATTATTAGAGCAAAACATATACAAATACCAACTATACGATCAGTACATTAATTTTGTTTTGTTTTTAAATCCAAAATTTCCATTGTGGTTTGCACTATTTGCAGCTCATTTCTCTATTTAAGTGTGTTGTGAGAATTTGCATGCACATTTATTGTCAAATTCAGGTTCTCAGTTTGTTAGTGTTTTTCTATTTGTGTTTGCATTTGAGCGCTCTCGGCCACCATAGGGTAGTTCTGGTGGCTGATTAGTTAATACAGCACAAATTAGTCTTTAAAGGGGAGGTCTAATGAGATTTCATGCATTCCAATTTTTTTACACTGCTAAAGACTAAGATTATCATGCTATACATGAATAAAATCTCAAGGAAAAAAAATACTGAACATATGCCAGCGTTTGGTCGTGCTGCACAGGGCTTTACATGGTGTTTATGACCACAAATCAACAATGTTACCGATAAAGCATGCTTTTGGTTGTAAGAGTAAGTCTTGTTCAGCTTCCCCCCAAAAAACAGCATTAAAAGAAACAGTGGATGCAGTTTGTTTTTCTGTGATGTTGTGCATTTGTTCAGTGACCAATGTTTTTCCTAACAATGCACAGTTTAATGCTGGATTTACAGATCGATTGTAACTTAAAGATGAAGTAGTGATAAATGAGTGATAAAAGATACTGGTCAAGATTCGGAACCACAGGTGGCAAGGAAAACTGCCTCAAACATTGTGTTTTGATGGAAATCTGCAAACAAGTCCATATCAAGTAAACAACTAGAGCTGTGGCGAAAAAATCGTTCAAGAAATCAATTGTGAGATTTTCAAAATACACTGTTATTCTCTCTTGATTCGATTCTGAGCTTAGTTTTTAATAGCAGATGCCGCTGTATGCTTTACGAACAACCATACTCTGCTTGCATCCAATTCCTTACAAATTTCACTTGAATCTAAAATAATTATTCATAAAGTTAGGACAGGCGAATAACAAGTGTGCTCAAAGTGAGCTGTTTACATTAAACTCCTGACATAAAAGCCTTAAAAAACTTAAATGACTCCGTCGAACACACAAGCAATGTTATTTTGTGAGCATTTGACTGTATGGTTAATATTTTAATAAAAAAAATAGCCTAGAGAGTCATCTGCTGTTAAAAACTTTGCTCAGGACCGAATTAAGACAAAAAAGAGATCTCAAATCGATTTCACAAACAATTTTTCACCACCACTTTATAAACAACACAAACGTATAGGGAACCAAAAGTTATCCAGGCATGATCCCATGATGTGTGTTGACCACATTTGTTTAGTTGACCACATAACGTTTACTACTTCAGTTGACATTGCACTGGACCTCCCACAAGTACACGTTTTAAAATGGACAAATGCAAAAAAAATACGACGGCATCATGAAAGGAGACTTAGTCATTTACCACTACGCAAATTATTACAGTAAATACCACACAGACATGTTACGCTGTAGTCTTTTCATATATTGCTCAATGAAAGGCATCTTGCTCAATCTTCAAAGATATGAATGATGCAGTTCTACTCTATAGGTACTCAAGATTAACATGAGCTAGGCAGATACTGCGCTTTATGTCCTTTTGATCAAGTATTTGCATATATATGCATTCGTTTTGCATTTTAGATGTGATTACATGATGTAAATCTGAATAGGAAGGTGTTGGGATGATAGATGTGTCATGCTCACCGTCAGCTTGCTCCACTGGCACCATGTGGGAGGTGGCGCTGCCCTGCACGATGACATCGCCCACCAGGTGAGCGAACTGAGTCACTGCCCGCACCAGTCCAGACACATCTGTTACACGCAGACAGAAAAATTAGTGTTACAACAGGATCATATCAGTGTCTCTCATCTCAATAGAGGAATTAAGTGTCAACAAAAGTGATGAAACAGAGTCTGAATCCATTCATGGTGCTCAAGGCTTCTCTGGTAAAGGATTTAGTTGAATATTTTTGAGCTTGTGCTAAATAGAAAAAAGAAATAGGGAGTAAGAAAGGTTTTCAGTAGCTTGACGATGGCATGGCTGTTTTCAAAACTGTGTGTATTCTTCAATTTTTAAGATGTGTTAACTATTTTTCCCAACAGTCAGTGGTGTAACATTACAAATTAACCCATCATGGTTGTGTCACTATATGTGTTGCACAGCCTTACTAGCATAGAAGCTCAGACAACAGCCAGACAGTTTGTCTCAGGATCACTTATTGATTCAAAAAGTTTGTTTAATGATACACTTTGTTCAGACTGAGTGTTAAACTATAATTTAAAAAAATACTAAGACCTAAAATACTCTGTTCATCAGTTTACAGCTTTCTTCTTTTTGACAAAACTTTCTGTCAATATGTTTGTTTTGGTAAAGTGTCATTTTACTTAAAAAAAAGCTATTAAGCTATTATTAAATGCTACCACCTTAAATTAGATTACTTTTTGTGACATATTATTTATATTTAAATTATTACTTGTATTATTCTTTACAATTCAAATGTTCATTTGCCATCTAAGATTTGTACTTAAAATAAACGCTGTTCTTTTGAATTTTATGCTGAACTTTACGTTTTTCTTTTTGACAAAAATTGTGTCAATACAATAGTAAAGTGTTCTAGTACTTAAAAAAAGCTATTAAGCTATTATTAAATGCTACTACCTTAGATTAGACGACTGTTTTCCTGCCACATTATTTTTGTTTAAATTATTATTTTTATTATTCATTCATTCATTTTCCTTCGGCTTAGTCCCTTTATTCATCAGGGGTCGCCACAGCGGAATGAACCGCCAACTTATTCAGCATATGTTTTACACAGCGGATGCCCTTCCAGCTGCAACCCAGTACTGGGAATTATTTTTATTATTCTTTCTATAATTCAAAGATTATAGAATTCAGAATGCAATTATTTGATAAAAAGTGAAAGTTTATGCCATCTAAGATTTGTACTTAAGTGCTCTTCTTTTGAACTTTACTCTATGTTGATCTAAGATTCTGCTACAAACATATATCACAGTTTCCATTGAATTATTAAAGGGATAGTTCATCAAAAAAAAAGAAAATTCAGTCATCATTTACATACTCTCCACACTTTCTTTCTTCTGTTGAACACAAAAGAGGATATTCTGAGGAATGTTGGAAAAAACAGCCATTTCAATTATGTTTTTGTTCCTACTATGGATGTCGATGGCTGCTTTTCCCCCAACATTCTTCAGAATACGTTGTTTTGTGTTCAAAAGAAGATTGAAATTTGCACCTAAGAAAAACCCACTTCAGTACGAGTAAATGAATAGAACATTTTGGGTGAACAATCCCTTTAAGCAGTACAAATGTCAATAACTAAAATACACTTGTCTCCTTCCGCAGCTTTATAGTTAATTACTTTACAACATTTCTAATAACCTAGTAACTTTACAGTTCTTTAACTACTTTAAATGATGTGCAACTTGTGTAATCTTGGCCAGCTCCAGTTTCAGCTTAACTTTCCCAGCACTGCTGAAGTGAACGCTGCATTAATGACTGTCAGCTGAGAAGAGAAATGAGAGTGTGTGTTCATGTAATTCACCTGTGTTATCTGATACAAAGCCGTCTCTGGACGACCGCAGCCTCTCCACACAGTCCAGAGCCACCTGGCACCTGGACACCAGGTAATCTACACGCACAAGAAGCTCTTTTAATATTTATTACACTCTCATAGGGCAGTTTCTGCAGTATGAGTTGGTTTCTGACCGGCTGAACTGGTGCAGCTGATGTGTGCAGGGTCCTCCAGCTGATTCAGGCTGTCCTGAACGATCTTTCCCGCCTCCTCCAGAGCTGCCCGCAGAGACGCCCAGCGCAGAGAGAACAACTCGCTCTCCAAAGCCTGCTCACGACTTTCCTGGAAACACAAAGACAATGAAGACTTTGTGTGAGCTTTGAGGTGAACAGTCCACATGCTAATAAAGCAAACTTTTAGCTAGATATGCATCGACTAAATGGCCAGAAATTAGAATCAGATGTTTTTTGTTGCTGTTTTAATACAGCCAATCTCTGTACTGGACTTACTTTAAAGGAAGACTCCACTTTTTTTGGAAATAGGCTTTTTGTACAAGTCATATAGAGTTAAACAGTTGAGTTTTACCATTTTCAGCCATGGTACGGCAGCAAAGTTCCTTGATTATTACACCGAAATGAGAGTATAGTTCCTAGCCATATCGACCTACAAAAATAGCAACTTATCATCAGTCTTAATACACAAAAAAGTCAATTTTTAAGTAGGATAATTATTGAAAATCGTTTTTTGAAATATTTTTTTTAAGCGAGATGTTAAAGGTCTAATCTGAATCAATGATCTATACTAAGCTTAAAGTGCTTGAATGGATTGAATGGATTCAAAAATAGTCAAAGTCAACTGTTTAACTGATGGAAAGTTATAAAATGGGCCTACATTTAGCTCATTTAGTCATTAATTTGTGCCTATACACAAAATCTTTGCTATGCAGTTTTAAAAGAACTCTCCACTTTTTTTTGTCATTTTGAGTGTGTAAATAGAGGCAAAATATTGTACTGGCAGTACAGACACCACACAGGAATGCCCAAACATCAACAAAAAACATCAGATTTTATGACATCGCAATTCTATGATGTTTTCAACATTAAATAAAAAGAATGTACAAATAAGACTTTTGTGCCAAGGCAATTTTCATCATAAATAATATTTAGGTGATCACTGAGAGTTTTATGTTTAAAAAGCTGCAAAATAATTAATATTTGTGTTCATTTCATCTGTAAAAACATCCATCTAAAGCTTAAGTAAATATGTATATTTAATTTACAATACATGGGCTACATTCAGTATATTTGTGCATCTGCTGGTTTGATCTTATTTGTGGATTATGGTTGTTTTTGGAAAACCCCCCCCTGGCAGATGCTCACTGTAAACATGTATACTTAATTTGCTATACATGGGCTTCATTCAACATATTTGTGCATCTGCTGGTTTGATCGTATTTGTGGATTAAGGTTGCTTTTGGAAAGCCCCCTTGGCAGATGCTCACTGTTCCTGATGCTAGAAATACTGGCAGACAAAATTCTAAATAGAAAAATAGCAGAAATTTTATTAGCATTTTTAGCCTGCGTACTGCTTTTTTTGAACAAGTATTATGTAGTGTAATTTCAAAGTCAAATCATTATGTTTTACTTCATATATATTGTACTTCATATAGATTTACTTGTATATTTTGAAATGATACAATTTAATGTTTTAAAAGATTTGAAAAGAAACTAATGAAGCACAATCGCCGCACAGCAAGAAGGTCGCTGGTTCAGTTGGCATTTCTGTGTGGAGTTTGCATGTTCTCCCTGTGTTGGCTCGGGTTTCCTCCGGGTGCTCCGGTTTCCCCCACAACTCCAAAGACATGCAGTATAGGTGAATTGGGTAAGCTAAATTGTCCGTAGTGTGTGTGTGTGTGAGAATGAGTGTGTATGAATGTTTCCAAGTAATGGGTTGCGGCTGGAAAGGCATCCGCTGCGTAAAACATATGCTGGATAAGTTGGTGGTTCATTCCGCTGTGGCGACACCAGATTAATAAAGGGACTAAGCCAAAAAGAAAATGAATGAATGAACGAAGATGGGTCCATCACTACTTTTAGCCTATATAAAGCCTTTTTCATGTGGAAAATGCTTAACAATGCAATACGACACTACTAGTCAAATAACACTGATAGCAAATGTATAACATCCCACCTTCTCATTGAGCTGGTTTTGCAGAGCCTCAGCAGCTTTCACACCGCTCTCCCTCTCATTGGTCAGACTGCTCTGCAAACGCTCTAACTCCGCCCCCAAACCAGACAGCTCCACCTCTTTTCGAGAAACAGTCTCCACAAGCCCCGCCTTCTCAGCCACTAGAGTAGACAGCTGAGTGCCGAGCTGCTCATTTGACTATATGAACAGAGAATCATGTTGAGTTAGCACTGTCTCCCACTATCTGGAGTACAAGACCTAATGTGACTTTACTGAGAGAACAAGAAACAGCATTCATTAAAACTACTCTGGTAAAATAAACTTGTTACTATTCATTCTCTTTTTAACGAAAGCCATCATTAATTAAAAAGTCTGAAATGAAAAACTTAAAAATGAATTAAAATTCTGCCTTAAAACAAACCAAGCTTAATGTAATATACTAAAAACTAACAAATGAAGTAATAAAAGTAGAAACATTTTATTTAATTTCTTTATGATGGTTAGAAACTGAGAAAATAAACTGAAATATCGAATACAGAAGAAACAAAGTATTATTTCCTTAATTTCTAGCTATGTTTATTATTATTATTTATCCCACACAAAGAAAGCCAGCTGTCAGATGGCACGTTGCATAACTTCTCTTCACATCGGCTGTCAAATATTATGTAAAAAATAATGTCAAAAGCACTCCAAAAAACCACACACAACACTGATTATTTTTGTGATTGTAAACAGTGGAGGAATAAATTGCATGTGTATTAGTATATTAGATCTGTGAAACAGCATCTCTTTTGACATGGGGACAAAACAACTAATGCAACTCCTGTCCCCTTGGATGAAAAAGGATTTAAATTTGGGATATTAGTGTGTGTGTGCGTTCCTAAAAGAACATTGAGGAGTTTAAGTTCAGAAACAGCACTTACTTATATAAAGATTAGGAACAGAATAATTCTAGTATATTTGTATAATTATAGTCTGAGGATTAATCACGATTACTATACAGTCTACTGTCTACTATACTATACATTAATTTAACTCTATTAGCTTATAAATTCACATGAAAACTCCTTATATTATACAAAGTGTTATTTATTGCTGCTCAGTAAACAAATAATACAGCACTAAATAATAATAAAAACAAACAAAAGTCAATTTCTCTCTTTGGAATTAAAGGAAAGTAAATGCAAGTAATACTGTACCAATGAAACTAAACAATCAAATTACTCTTAGTCTATTTACACCGCTGGCATAAATTTTCTTGACAAAGGTTTTCATTTTGCACAAATTGCAATAGTTCTGTTCCATGCAACAGAAACACAGTGTTAGGGGGACTTTACGATTTATTAACCGTGATGAATTAAAGCATGGTTAATAGTGAAATTTTCAGTGGACTTTACGCTTTATTACTTAGCAGGTCTTTTTCATGCTCAAACAGCAGTTTAATTCATGCACTAATACTTAAATTGTAAAATTAACAATAGTGCCCCTTTAAAATGATTCCTGTCTGTCAAACGGTTTAATATTTTAATGAAGCATTCAACCACTTTGAAGCTATTTGCCATGCCAATAAAGCATTAAACTGCTGTGAAGGTGTAGATGTTGACTCAGTGTTTTGAGCACAGGTGTGTTCAGCTGCTTCAGGCAGTGAGGCAGCAGGTGCGCAGGTGTCAGAAGGAAGTGGGATGGAGGAGAAAGCAGGGTGACGCATCAGATCCTACATGCAATCTGGACACATCGACCCCAAACACTAACACAGAAACAACATGACCACCTGCTCTGGACTCTAACCTCAGAGACAGAGACGCGTGGTTCCTGTGGTGGGTCGAGAGCTGAAGAGTGATGCAGGGAAAAAGTATTGACCTTATGACAGCGGTTAATTAACCACACACACTGTGCTCTATCTACTGTATGCCTGTCAATCAAAACTATGTCTTGTGTCAGCTTTCTCACTGATGTAAATAACGATTTAGGAATAAATTACTTTAGATGCAGTTTGTCATAGTTAATCAATGCCAAAATCTGAAAGAACAAGATTTTGTACCTGCTTGTTGTATTACAGATTAGAGTTGAGCGAAATGACAAATGTCAATACAATATTAGAAATATAATATTGTATATA
>CAIGQV010019070.1:22276990-22291336 GCA_903798115.1 Danio jaintianensis | reverse complement strand
AGTGTCTTGTGTTTTTTCAGCTATTGTATCATATTCTCTATCGTTTTATATATATATATATATATATACACACATTATTTTTCTGTATATGTGATTATTTTTCTCCCTTTATAACTTCAGTGCAAATGTTTTATTAACAGTGTAGAAATATAAAACAATAATAATGGCCCATGGTGGAGTGAAAAATTGTGGTTATCCAAATTATGAAATGCAGTGTATTTTACAACACCACAAATTAAACGATAGAGAATATGAAACAATAGACTTTTAAAAGTCTATTATTTCTTCCATATGATATACAGTGTATATTTATTACACATACATATTCGTCATATTGCACAGCCCTACAACAGATGAGCAAATCGTGGAAAAAGTTCAAACAACTCCATCCACTCAATTCTGGCATGATATATTCGAAATAGGATGCTGTGATATTTTTAAATCAACAACAATGAGCGTAATAATTATTTTACCCCAAATAGTGTGTCATATAATGGACAACAACCAAAGCCAAATCTGGTAATATCATGGTGATTTTTGCAGTCTGATTGGCTGACTTGACCTTTCACTTATTTATCTATCATAAGGTCAATTGCATGACATTTTATAGATTCTTTCTATTGGGACAAAGAGTGAAGATGGATTTGAGACAGAGGTGGAGAGGGTGATGGGTAGAGGGTAAGGTCCCACCTGTTGGGAGGAGGTGACGGTGCTGTTCAGGGTCTCTAGTTCTGTTCTGCTGGACATGAGCTCGGCTTGTAGAGCTTGAAGCTGCTCTAACTGAGCCTTTTCCTACTCGTGCACATACATGAGGATAAGGAAGTATAAGACAGGCATACTACGGATACAACAGGCAGAGGGAGTGTGTGTGTGTGATTGTGAAGAGTGTGTGTGTGGTTTGTGTCCAACCTGCTGACTGGCAGAGTCCTGGGCAACTTTCAATCTGTCCTGCATCTCTTTCTTCACATTCTCCACCTCATCCTGTGCAGCACGAGCTACTGTCATCTGGCGCGTCACCTCTGCGTTCTGAGAAACACACAGACATGTACAGTTTAGCACAGAGCCAAGACTCTTGGCTGACCCCGTTCCCTTCCCAAGGACATGGCACCCACTGGCGGATGCCTCTGTGGCGGGATTGGATTGTGTTGCGGTATGAAAGCAAGTGTGATGACAGACTCGAAGCGTGGCAGAGGAACACAGTGCCAGGTTTCATCTGTGTAAGAAATATAGCAGAGTCTGCTGGGGGGGTAAATGAGGTGGAGGAGCTAAACCACCTGCAGGATTACAGACAAGACTGAGAATGGAGCTCAGGTAAATTCACTGTCTACATGAAAAACACAGACTGTCTATTACATTTACAAAAACAAGAATGCAGAGTGAGATGCTGTATCCCCCAACACAATGACCTGATGAATGTAATAGAAGTCCTCATTATTTAATAGGGAAACATATGTTGTGACATTTTTACAAATATCTATAACGATTGAAAAATGTGTATCATAGCAATCATTTAGAGTACGAGACCTTTAGAATGTATGTGAACCGAACCAACCGCATGTGTGAAACTTAATCTGAAACTTCTAGTTTTAAGTTATATATATTTTTAATAACTCTACATTGATTCTTAAAGGTACACTTAAAAAAAATTTACTCACCGTTAACTTTTTCCAAACCAGTTTGAGTTTTTTGGTTCTGCTGAACACAAAAATAAATATATTTTAAAGAATGTTGAAAACCTGTAACCATTGACTTCCATAGTATTTTGTTTTCTAATTGGAAGTCAATGGTTACAGGTTTCCAACATAATTCAAAATATTTTATTTTGTGTTCAACAAAACAAAAACACTTAAAATGGTTTGTAACAAGTCAAGGGTGAATAAAATGCCTTTAAATGGCTCTTATGAGTCTATCCCATTTCAGTCAATGTATGAATAAAACTTCGCTAGACATTATACAGTGCATATCCTGTCCAATAATCACAAATAGGTTTGGTTGGTGCTTGGTTCATTTTGATAAGAAATATAGTCTCATCTCGAAAAAAAACTTTTTTTTAGAAAATTCAAAGACTAAATTTCTGTATAGTTGTATGCAGTCAAATCAAAAGACTTTACAACTCTTTAAAACTAATTACAGCACCAAATATATATAAATGGACATCTTACAACTAATGTAATGACTCAATCAGTGTTTTAACTGTAGATAACCATCAGCAAAACCGCTTGTAAAAATAAAATTGTATTACTTTTGCCTCAAATCATATTGTGCACAGCTCAGTTCTCTAAACATATGCTCTAAATTAGCCTATATATTTATTCTATTTTACTTAGGGAGAATTCATCTGTCATCACTGGAATAAACAATATTTTAAAATACATTCAAATAGAAAATATCAAAATGACAGTTTTATTACGTTATTTATGAAAAACCTATAGACCATAAACTGTGTATATATTATACAATAAACATTAGCAAATTTGCAACTATTAATGTGATCAATGTGCCAAAAAGGTGTACAGACATCTTTATTCAGTCCCTCCTGAATTTTGCAGGGACATTTTTTTATATTTGCGACCTAAAAAGACGTTATTTGCTTCAATTCTTGTGTTTTGATGTGAAAAAACACATACATTCTTTTTTTGACCTCAAGAACCATTGAACTTGCAAAATCCTGGAAGGACTGATGATACTGTGTGTCTGTGTCCAGAACGAAGATGCAAGGATGTCAATTCACCTTTCTTAGTAGGTCAGCATGGCTCTGGACCAGCTCTGTGTATTTCTCCTTTAGTTTGGTGTAGCGTTGTTCATTTGCTTGTGCTTTTCCTAGAAAAAAACAAAATACACAACAAAATACATATTTAGCATCTAAAACACAAGCCATCTAAGACACACACCTCAGACATTGCTCTCTGCATCACTGAACAGTCAGCACTACTAAGGCCTGATGTGTGTTTGTCTGCTGGTGAATTGTACTTTAGACTATAGTGTTTATTAGTGTTTGATTAGTGGCTGCTGTGACTGGGGTCCCTTCTGGCTAGTTTCCTCAGCTCCAGAGAGAGTAAACAGACAGACAGAGAGCAAACATCTAATGAACATCCATCTCCATCCTGCATTGGTACTGACTGTTTGCTGTCATTAATATCTTGTAATATAGTGCTCAATAGTGCTGTGGGGTTTAAGTCCATAAAATGATGTGCTACTTCTGCCACTGAATATAAAACAATAACTGACATTCCAAAAAACTTTAAGAAACAGGTTAAGAAATATCTTGAGGTAAATTCTGAGAGTCTTGAAAAAGCTTAAGAACATCTCAAATTTGTTCTTAAGTTCGTTTTTGTTTTTTCTTAAGAAGATTTTTCAGGAAGACAAAATATTCTTTAAGTTCAGAAATAAGAAGAAAATGGCAGAAAATTAGAAATTTCTTAAGAATGTTTTGTGAATCTGGCGCCTGGGGTTTGAGGTAAATCAGTGAGCATAAATAAACCAAAGAGGAAAGAATCATGGTTTTTGTTTTTATGAAAGAGGAACAGAAATGGTTTGTGCTGAAGACCTCAATGTCTTCTAAATTATAATGTCTTTTGAAAACAAAAATGTAAATACTAGAATTGAATTTTATAGTAAAAATATAATCAGAGCACACATTTACAACAGTGTGTTAGTATTACAGAATATTCTCAAAAAATATTCACAATAAAACCATAATTATCTTTTTTAAATTAATAAATTATAAATTGAATTGGTTTGACTCATCATTTTACAAATAGCAAGTGACACATTCAATGATAATTGATATTCTGAAGTAGATGACTTAAAGTGTATTTTATTATAAAAATATACACACAATATAGAAGTACGTACTCTCGATTTCGCTGAGGCTGCGCTGCTCTTTCTCTGTGTCCTCTTTGACCCTCCGCAGGTCATCAAGCTCCACCCTCAGAAACTCACTCTCACCCAATGCCTGCTGCTTCAGGTGCGTCTGCTCTGCAAGCTCCGCTTCCAGCTCATTGACACGCCCCCGTAGTGCTTGACAAAGACGACCACTCTGAGAAGAAAAAAAAAAAGAATGATTAGTAATTGCTTTTATTTTCACTTCTCATACACTGTACGCTATATACAATTTTTGTATTTTTGCTTTTAGTGTCACATAATCCTCCAAAAATAATATATTTATCATTGATCGAAACTTTTTTTTTTTATTCACTTTGATCAATGTAATGGACTTTTGGTAGTTTATTAAATTTGGGAGAGCAATATTGACAAAACACACAATATTTTGCTTGTGTCTTTGTATTGGACCTTGATTAATTTAGACCTGTTGTGCAAACATAAATCTGGCTCTAAAATCATGAGTGAACAGAAGCAAGTTGCTGTCTTGATGAGTGATTTAGTGAATTATTAATTCAACTGATTCATTCAAAACAGCTGATTCCTTTAGAAACGAAGAAAGTGACAGTCAGTTATGAATGAATGATTGATTCAGATAATTTGTTCAAAAACAGATTCATTCAGAAATAAAACACAGCTGTGTTTGCACAAAATACTCTGCTCTGGCTTTGTTTGGAACTATTTTGGATGGTGAAAATAAAAAAACATTAACTTTTCTTGTTAAACTGCTTTAAATAAGCAGTTTCAGATTTTCAACCAGACTTTATATATTCTAATATTCAAGAAAACTCCATTTAATGTGTGTGATTTTACTTAACTATATCATGTTTGACTTATATGATTTGTCTTTTGCTTTCTAAACTAGAATTACAAGGTAATTCTTACTCATAATAACTTTGAGCTGAAATGTCTTTGTTTGTTTTTGCTACATGACTGAAAAAAATCAATAGTGACAGTTTCATACACAAAAAAAACCAATATTAGCATAGATGACAAATATCACATATTCGATTATAACATTTGACCTGCTTTCGTCTACCATCTTTACATTTACCTCCAATCTAAAGGACTCCAACTCCTCTTTCAGGGCCTGTAGCTCTGCTGTGAGCTGCTCAATCAAACGGTCTCTGAAATAACAGATAAAGACTGATGATTCACATGTCATCATGATTCGCTCTCATAAACTCAAAGACCGTCTTATAATGCATTAATTACATCCCAGTATCCCAGAGTCTTACTTATCATCTTTGCGCATGCCGTTCTGGCTGTTGAAGTTGAACGGGTCTGTGGCAGCTGAGGTGCCGAAGAGGTCATCAAACTTGCTGTCCCCGGTGCCCTAATGGAGATCAATGCCTGATTTTAGATACTCAAGCTTAAAGAAAGAACACAGCAGAGTTGCGGATAGTGAGAGAGTGTGTGTGGTACTGTTAAAGGTGGGATGTCTGTGTCCACCAGGTCTTCTGTCTCTACTACGTGTTCACTCTCAGGGGACGAAGCCTCTGCTGGAATCACCACCACCGGACTGATGTGCTCAGAGAGGGCTGACGCCCGCAGGAAGTTTGGCGGATTCTGAAGAGAAACCAAGAGATTTTAAGAAAACCCATGCAAATGTTGGACAAACATACATATATTTTTTCTGGTTGCACTTTGGCCGAAAAATATGGTGTAATATATATATATATTTTTTTTTATTAAATAACATAATTTAGCAAGACATTTTAAATTTAAAGGTCCCATGAAATTCAAATAATGTTTTTAGGATATCTATTAGCTAGTGCTCACCAAAACAGTGACAAAATTTACGTTTAGAAAATATAAAACTGATATAAACCTGTAAAGTATGTAGTTTGTCACTTGCGCCTAAATGGATCAACAGTTTCATTCACATCACCTCATACTTCAGTTTGTCATCAAATCGTGACCAATCAAATGCTATCTAGTTTCTGTTACTGGCAGAGCGGTGATCAAACAAAATGCTATTGGCTGTTTTTCTTTTAAAGGGGAGGGGCTACACTATATCCCACCCTTTATTCTCTTTTTGGTTAAGACTACGTCAAACTTCAAATTAAAAAAATTCACGTTTTAAAACACTTCACAGGACCTTTAACTCAACAACTTATTATACTGATTTAAAAACAAAAAAAAAGGCTAGTAAAATAACAATTTTATTGACAGTGAACAAGTGGAGAGGTGTCATTTTACCATTTTGCCATGACAGCAGAGTAGCGCTATAAGAAACAAGAAAGGATACTACATAGAAATGCCCTTTCTTTTCCGATGAGCGTGTGCGGTGCATCCATAGATAAGCATATGGGTTCATGAACAGAATATTTACAGACCGGAATATTGGAGGGAGAGTGAAACGAGCGCTGGCCGTTTTTCTCTTTTGGCCAAAAAATGAAAATTTGGTGTATCCCTATTGAATTGCAATCAATCTGATTGAAGCTGTAATTCTTTCCTAACATTAAGGCATTTATCAACATGTGTTCACTATTATGGGTGACAATGCTTAATTTTAATCAAATAATTTTTTTTTTTTTTTTTTTTAACAGATGTTATTGTTTTACCAAACATAAATTCACATCTATATTGTATTACAACTTTCACTTAAGAGCAAAACATTTTTTAATTTAAAAGAGTAATGATTCTAATGATAAATGGGGGTAATGATTCTTGAATAAAGAGGGGAAAAGTTAATTACACCCTTAATATTGTTTAAAACAAAAGAGAACCCTCTATTTTAGTTTGACAGTAAAGCACGCAGTATTTTCCTGATGCTACAAAACCAAGCAGGCAGATATGTAAATGAGTTACATCATTTTTTTCTTTCCACTAGCTGTATTTTTGGACTCAGGTCAGGGAGGAATCTGTTTGGTATGCAGGAGTCTCACCTCAGGAAGTTGTGGGATCTGAATCAGTCTCTTGAAATACTGCAGGTTACTGGAGCGATAGAACAGACTCTTCAGTCTAGAGAGAGAGAGAGAGAGAGAAAGATGGTGAGAAATGACAAAAGAATAAAACAGTAGCTTCAGTGTGAGTCATGGCAGCTGTTGTGTCTGAATGGTGACTGACAGACTCACTTCTTAAACTGCTCCTGGAAGCGATCCCTGTGGCCCTGCAGAGTATCTGCTGGCAGACCTGGAGGACACAAGAACGAGACCACTGAAGATGACTGAATTTAAGGAAGCGTTCTTTCTTCAGTATATTTTTTATTATTTTTACAATTCATAAATTTTATTTGCTATAATATTCAAAATATCTACACAAAATAGAGAAAACCTACAGTAATTAAAATAAAAATAAATATATTTTTAAAATATACAATAAAATACACATTTATCTATACAAATCAACAAAATCCATCTATTTTTTATATTATAAATATATCAATACAGCTGTCAATACTGATAAATCATTTGTTTTATGAATATAATAAATATATACTGTGTCTCCTCAGCTATGTGTGTAAGTAACAGGTCAGTTAGGTAGAGGTGTGATTTGTAGACTCACAAGAGTGGAGTTTGAAGAGCAGTTTGACAGTGTAGTCGTATAGATGACTAGAGTCCAGTATGACCTGGATAAGTGGAGCCAGACGACACTGTCCCGCTGCCGTCACCGACACAGAACGAGACATATCCAATGAGCTGAACACTGGGGAAAAACGCAAAATAAAAAAATTCATAATTTTTTGTTTGTTTTTTTGAAAATGCAATGATTCTTTAAACACTACATAGAATAAATATTTTTAGCTCTAACACAAAAATTATAAAATGTTACTATAGACCATTTCAATGTGGTGATGTCATTGGCCCATGAACATTTCCTGCTTGTTATCATATTATTTCATAACTGTGACAAGAGGCAATTCAATCATAACCTAATGCTAAAACAGCTATCATAACATTATTTACCAATATGTGGCTCTTTCTGGATTCTCGGAAGCTATAGAAAGTAAAAATGTAAAACAGAAAGTGCGTTGGGACCATTGTTTTTGTTTACATCCCTCAAATTAGTCTATACATTATTATCATTAATTGTTAGAATGTATATTAACAATTTAAGTTAATAACTGTCACTTTAGATCAACTGAATGTGTGCTTGATGAACAAAAGTACTCAGAAATGTTTCTTGAGCCTTAAATCAACATATTAGATAGATTTCTGAGGGATCATGTGACACTGATGTAATGATGCTAAAAATTTAGCTCTGAATCACAGGAATACATTTTAAGATATATATATATATATATATATATGTAATATATACACACACATACACACATATACCTACATATATACATATTATACACACACACACTGACATATATACACATACACACTCACATTTTTTATCCTGCAAAATATCCTCCTTTTTTTGCCTTACAGAAATGGCCATTCTAACCTATGCGGTGTGTTAGCACCCCCTCATGCTGCATCACAGCTACGAAACTAATCTCACCCTTTTTCATTCATCTGCTTTGCAACACTCGCTTGCAATTTCACATAGGACATTCAATACTACCCTAAACAACACCCTAAATTCTCGATCATTAGGTTATATTCGTTGATTTC
The DNA here is from genome assembly GCA_903798115.1 of Danio jaintianensis. NCBI lineage: Eukaryota > Metazoa > Chordata > Actinopteri > Cypriniformes > Danionidae > Danio > Danio jaintianensis. The sequence continues at coordinate 22,282,883 of CAIGQV010019070.1, read as the reverse complement.
ATGAATCTCCCTTTCGCTCTGTTCCCTTCAGAATGCTGTTTTCCTCCATCTATGGCCCGTTTCCTCATTGACATTCATGTCCACGTTTCTGTGGTGATCAGTGATGCAGGCTCCTGTGAGACTCAGTCTTCTCAGCACACAGAGGTGTGGTTTCCTGTGCCAGCGAACTGTGCTTCAGCCAACAACACTCGCATTAACTTCTCCCTAATGGTTCCAGCACAAGCACAGCCAGATCTAGCGGTGTTCCAGCAACATTTTACAGCATTTCAGCAGACATATCTATGCCGACAAAGATTTCACCTCATTTTTTCACTCTAAAAACAGACATTAGCTCATTTTAAAACGTAAAAAGATGGCACACTTTATGGCTGATATGACGTTTTAATACATAATCTTGACAGAGATTTCAGTCTTCTTCTATTCAAGCAGATTGACGCTGTAATTCTCTGTGTACTACCTATTGAAGGTCCCCTGAAATGTGCAGCTTTGTTTGATTTGTGACGTAATTTGTACTGAAACATACAGACAGGGTGCAACATATCAATTAGCTCCTCCCCTTTAAATAAAAAGCCAATAGCACAGCTCTGCAAATCACAGTTGTTGAGCTTACAACAGATATAGTCTATAAGAGCAATGCTGTCGTGTTTAGGTGAACCTTCATTACAAACGATGAGTTACATGTGAATAAAGCTGCGAACACGTAACAGTTTGACCATGCTCAAATCTGACAGACAGTGCTGCAAAATAGGGCAATATATAAAACAAGGTGATGCAACATCAAAAAAATTAGTGATTGTTCCATATTAAAAATTTCTGAACAGAGAGGTCACGTTTTGATCTTATATTGGTCTCATACACTCATGTGATAGGAAGCTTAAAGTTTGAACCACAGCATTTGCATTTCCAACTTGGTGCATTCGCACGCATATGAATGGAAGTCTATGGGGCGAAAAGTGCAGTGTGACCATGGCTTAAGTCAGTGTTTCTCAACCACGTTCCTGGAGGACCACCAACACTACATGTTTTGGTTGTCTGTCACACCCATTACAGGTCTTTCAGTCTCTGCTAATGAGCTGATGATGTAAATCAGGTGTGTTTGGTTAAGAAGACCTGGAAAATGTGCAGAGCTGGTGCTCCTCCAGAAACGTGGTTGACAAACACTGGCTTAAGTGACTGATTTCTGCGATGTCTTGTAACGATATTAGAAAGCTGATTGGTCAAAAGATATGATAAGAAACTAACGTGCACAGTGATGTCATAAAAAAATGTTTATCCATATTGGCAAAAATGAGAAACAAGATTTGAAAGTTTATCTTCTGAATGCGACACACTAATTTATAGATATCATTAAGGCTAGTAATATATTGATAGTGGCAGCCAGAAAAATTCTTTTTGATTTCAGGGGGACTTAACAACAGGGAGACAAACTACAGTTGAAGTCACAATTATTGTGACTCTGAATTTTTTTTTTATATTTCCCAAATGATGTTTAACAGAGCAAGGAATTTTCACAGTATTTCCTATAATTTTTTTCTTATAGAAAAAGTCTTATTTGTTTTATTTCGGCAACAATAAAAGCAGTTTTAAAAATTTTTAAAACCATTTTAAGGTCAATAGCAGTAGCCCTCTTAAGCAATATTTTTTTTCAATAGTCTACAGAACAAACCATTGTTATATAATAACTTGCCTAATTACCCTAAACTGCCTAATTAACATAGTCAAGCCTTTAAATTGCACTTTAAGCTGAATACTAGTATCTTGAAAAATATCAGGTAAAATATTATTTACTGTGATCATGGCAAAGATAAAATAAATCAGTTATTAGAAATGAGTTATTAAAACTATTATGTTTAAAAATGTGTTGAAAAGAATCGTTTTTCCATTCAACATTAATTAGGGGAAAAAATATACAGGAGGCTAATAATTCAGGAGGGCTAATAATTCTGACTTTAACTGTACATAACCAAAAATGGCCACCAAATTATGTAACTAAGGAAATTTACTGATGCGAAAACAGCCGGATCTTACACTTACCACCCAAAAAAAGATTCAGCTCACACTCCAGATAATCAAACATCTCCACCGTCAACTGGAAGCTACATGTGTTAAAAGGAGAAAAAAATGTGCTTAAGTTCCATCGTACAAACACACTCCAGAGCAATTGAGGAGCTTTATTTAATAACACAGGCCGAGAAACACAATGCCTGGTGAAAGACAAAACAATACTCACAAATTATTGACGTCGTTCTCACCCGCCTCATCAAGCTGTCTGTTTGACATCTGAAGGTTGCCTGGGAAACGAGGATTCTGGGAAAAGCAAGTGGAGTAAATGTAATATTTTTGAGCGTCTGACAGCATTAGCCTTTTTAAAATGCCCATGAAAAAGGCTTGACGAATGCAATTTTCCGTGCTGTATTGACATGTTTCATATCGACACAGGAAGCCAAAGCAAAAACATTTAAAAAGCATGTCTGGGCTTTAACTATAGAATTTTAACAAATAACAGTATGCTATTTAATTATTATTTTAAATAGTACTACCAATAATATATAAACTACATGCAATCATCAATTAATAATACATTATTTTGTGAATTGCATGCATAAAAACATAAAAATATAAAATATAAATAATTTACACACATGCTAAGATATGTACAAAGAGAATTATTACCTAATAATTTATATCAAATATTATAATAATAATAATGTCTATAATGAGTATTGTATATACAGTTAATATTAAAATTATTAGCCCTCTTGTGAAATTGTAATTCTTGGTCAAATATTTCCTAAGTGATGTTTAACAGCGGGGCGTCACGGTGGCGCAGTGGGTAGCACGTTCGCCTCACAGCAAGAAGGTCGCTGGTTCGAGCCTCGGCTGGGTCAGTTGGCATTTCTGTGTGGAGTTTGCATGTTCTCCCCGTGTTCGCGTGGGTTTCCTCCGGGTGCTCCGGTTTCCCCCACAAGTCCAAAAACATGTGGTATAGGTAAATTGGGTAGGCTAAATTGTCCGTAGTGTATGTGTGTGAATGAGTGTGTGTGGATGTTTCCCAGTGATGGGTTGCAGCTGGAAGGGCATCCGCTGCGTAAAACATATGCTTGATAAGTTGGCGGTTCATTCCGCTGTGGCGACCCCGGATTAATAAAGGGACTAAGCCGAAAAGAAAATGAATGAATGTTTAACAGCAAGCAAGGAAGGAAGAGAATTTTCCATGTTTTTCCTGATATATATATTTTTTTAACTGGAAAAATTCTTATTTCTTTCAGTTTGGCTGGAATAAAATCACTTTTTAAAGTCAATACTATTAGAATCCTTTTCAATTGGCTACAGAACAAATCTTTGTTGTTCCGTGACTTGCCTAATTAACCTAACGTGCCCAGTTAATCTAACTAGCCTAGTTAAGCCTTTAAACGACACTTTAAGCTGAATACTAGTATCTTGCAAAAATCTAGTAAAGTATTATGTACTGTCACCATGACAAAGACAAAAGTAATTAGAAATTAGTTATTAAACATATTATGTTTAAAAAGGTGTTGAAAAAATATTCATAGGAGAGCTAATAATTTTGACTGTAACTGTAAATGTTTAAATGTAAATGCTATTTAATAATAAAAACATTTTCAAATGTAGTTATTGAAATATTTTTTATTAACAAACATTTGCTTATTTGATTCATTTGATAGCTAGAAATAGATAAAACAAATAACAATAAACTACATGCAATAATTCATCCATAATAAAAATAAATGTAGGCTATTCTTTTAATAATACGGTCATTTTTTAAAGATAATAATCAAAAAGGCTAAGTTTATACGACAAAGATGTAAAATGTTTTCAAAATGATCTGCTATTACACATATGCGCAAAAAAAGACAAAAAATCTGTATTATGTATACGGGGCCAGTATTTGATGCGGTCACATTGTTAGTAAAACAGTGCTTCTAGAAGTGATGACGTGCCGTGTCTCAGTATAATTTGCAATACGAGTGTGTTTCTACTGTTGGTTGTAATGTGAAGTAAATCCACACTTCACTTTTAAAAAATGCAGGGTTTCACACAATTCCTTCATGTTGTCCCAGCACAAATCTAATAAGTTAACTTAATCGTTTTTACAAATTTAAGTGGATTGAACATAAAACAATCAAGTTATCCTGCCCCCAAAAAAATTTACAATTGTGTTGTTTCAACTCATTTTAAATAACTAGTTTGAACAAGCAGCAAAAGTCATTTTTTGAGAGTTGAATGAAGTGATAGGAAATACTTGAGCAACAACAGCAGTACCATGTACTCCACCATTGTTGTACGTTTGTTTGTGCTTGTCTTTAAACATGTACAATGCACACGCATGACATCATCGTTTTCGAAGACTTTCGTTTCAAGTGTTTACGCAAACAAAGTTGTTTTCAAAAACTTCCAATATTTAACACGTTTTTAGATTTATGCTGTTGCGGTCGCAAAAACCTTGTTTTCGTGTAAACGAACAGGCAACACTCATAAAACGTTTTCTATTTTTGGCTGAAAACATTGCGCCCCCTTAAAGGGATAGTACACCCAAAAATGAAAATTCTGCCGTCACTCACCCTTCACTTTTTCAAAATCCATTTGAATTTCTTTCTTCTAATAAACACTAAAGTAGTAGTGCTTGGCTAAGATTAATCGTGATTAATCACATCCAAAATAAAAGTTTGTTTGACATAATATATGTGTGTATTATATATATTTATTTATTGTGTATATGTGATAGAAACAAAACTACACAAAAGATTTCTTGCATAGATATTTAAATTTAGATATAATTTGTATCATATACATATTTTTCTAAATATAAATAAACATTTTCTCAAATATATGCATCTATGTGTGTATTTATATATACATAATAAATATACACCATGCAAACATCCATATGTCAAAACAAACTTTTATTTTGGATGCTGCAATTGATTTTTGCCTTTTTAATCTTTTTCCTACTATGGAAGTCAACGAGTGCCAGATACCATTCATTCATTCATTTTCTTTTCGGCTAAGTCCCTTTATTAATCTGGGGTCGCCACAGCGGAATGAACCGCCAACTTATCCAGCATATGTTTTTACGCAGCGGATGCCCTTCCAGCTGCAACCCATCACTGGGAAACATCCATACACACTCATACACTACGGACAATTTAGCCTACCCAATTCACCTATACCACATGTCTTTGGACTTGTGGGGGAAACCGGAGCACCCGGAGGAAACCCACGCGAACACAGGGAGAACATGCAAAATCCACACAGAAACGCCCACTGACCCAGCCGAGGCTCGAACCAGCGACCTTCTTGCTGTGAGGCAAATGTGCTACCCACTGTGCTACCGTGCAGCCCTGCCAGATACCAGCAATCGTCAAAAGATCTTCTTTTGTGTTCAACAGAAGAAAGAAACTCATAAAAGTTCAGAACCACATGAAAGAGAATAAATGATGAGGCAATTTTAATTTTTTGGGTGAACTGTCCCTTTAGGAGCGGAGATCAGAAGGGGACAGTAATAAGACTGATGTTCTGCTGAATCTCCTTCAAGGCCTCCGTCACTCACTTTGATGTGAAACTCCATTTTGGTGATGAGCAGTTTGAGGTAGATGCTGCACAGTTTCCCATAGCCTTCACTCAGATGACCCTAAAATAAGTTATAAAAAAAAAAAAAAAAAAACATTACTTTAAAAGGAAATGATGTCGCAGGAGCAGCTAATGAGTCTCCGCTCATCAGCTCACTTCAGCATTCAGAGTGTGAGTCAGTCGGGCCAGATTAAGGTCAGCATTGGTGTTTGTTAACATGTTTGGTAAAAAAATAAATAAGTAAATAATAAAATAAAAAAACGCGCACACACACACACACACACACACACACACACACACA
>CAIGQV010019070.1:22232682-22276590 GCA_903798115.1 Danio jaintianensis | reverse complement strand
ACACACACACACACACACGACCAGCTGCTAGTCAACTTAATGAGCTCATTCTTTCAGCAAATAAGCTGAAGAGGTTTCCAGTAAGCAAAAGATGAAACTCAGCGAGTTCCTTCAGACTCTTCCTGTTGGCTGGTGATGCACAGCTGATCGTAAAATTACATTAGAAATACTGACAACAATGAGTCAATATGAAATGGCATTAACATAGTAATAAGTCATTCATTCATTTTCCTTCGGATTAGTCTCTTTATTCATCTGGGGTCGCCACAGCAGAATGAACCGCCAACTTATCCAGCATATGTTTTACACAGCGGATGCCCTTCCAACTGCAACCCAGTACTAGGAAACATTCACACACACACTCATACACTACGGACAATTTAGTTTATTCAATTCACCTATAGCGCATGTCTTTGGACTGTGGGGGAAACCGGAGCACCCGGAGGAAACCCACATGAACACGGGGAAAATATGCAAACTTCACACAGAAATGCCAATTGACACATCCGGGACTCGAACAAGTGACCTTCTTGCTGTGAAGCGACAGTGCTAATTTTGCTAAGTAATTAATTATTTTATAGGATTATTATTTATTATTATTAAAACATTTATTAAGTTTTTTATTATTAATTTGTATTTATTTAAAAATGTATTTATAAAAGTATAAATATTTAATTACTAGTACACTATTAAATGCTTATGATTTATAATTTATAACATACATAAATAAACAAATATAAATTTGTATAAATCAATGACTAGCTTGCTTTTTAATCAGATTTTTTAAAACATCTGACAGAAAAACAACATTTTCTCGTATTCATTATATTCACTGTAATTATAAAGTTTCTTATATTTGTCTTCTCTATTTTACTGTGAAATATTAAATATCAATTACTTATGGTACATAATTTCTAATATAAATAAATTACTAATTATAAACCAATGCGTATAAAAATTTGAGACAAATTGTGTGTGTCTGCTTTTAATGATATATTTAACTAGACAGAAAAACAACATTTTATCGGATTCATTATATTCACTGTAATTATAAAGTTTCTTATATTTGTCTTCTCTATTTTACTGTGAAATATTAAATATCAATTACTTATGGTACATAATTTCTAATATAAATAAATTACTAATTATAAACCAATGATTATAAAAATTAGAGACAATTTGTGCATGTCTGCTTTTTAATGGTTCGTTTAACCAGATAGAAAAACAAAATTTTATCTAAATCATCATCATATTCACTGTAATTATAACGTTTTTTAATTTTCTCTTCAGCTTTACTGTGAATTATTACATTAATTAAAAGTACAGCAAATAAAATGCTCATTATATAGATATATATATATATATAAATAAATCAATCTATATCTATATCAGTTTAAATAAATGAATATACAGCATGGGGCCAAAATGTCATATTTGTCGTCATTCTTATTTTCTTTTCTATTTTTCAGTGAAATACTACAAAATAATATCATAATTACACTTACACAAATCATAATATCAATATAAAAATGAACACAAATATAAAAATCAGCATAAACTATCATGAATTTGGATTATCTGTACATCAGTAAGATACATATTTGCTCATATTCAGATCCTTCTATACAATGGCAGAAGGATAAACTATTATAATGTTATATTGCATGCATAAAACTGAAGAGCATCAGAATATGAGGGCTGTTTGCCTGATACACTCATAACAAGCAAAGCCTCAGCAGTGACAAACACACACTCACTCACGTCATCGTTGGCTAATTACAGATCATCTCTAGTGAGTCTGACTCATACTCGCAACGCCAAGCTATTCAGCCGTCAATCAGCAGGAGCCAAACGGCTCACTGAGTGACACACTGACAGCTTCCATGCTCAATGGAAACTCAGGGGAACTCGACAAGGCCATATTCAATAACCAGTTATATTGATCCAGTCTTTGTTTTAGTGGTAAATCGTTAAAACCAGCAACCACTACTTACCCACATCCTGCTCATGTCATTAAGGTCAGCCTTGTGCCGCATGGAGTCCTTAATGACCTGAGGTGACAGAGAGAGAGAGAGACTGCATTATTAAAGTCAATTCTAAAATACCTTGCATTGCCTTCAGATTAGATCGCTTCCAAATAAATAAATGTGAATAAATAAAATAGTAAAAGATCACCATATCACTCTAAAAAAAAATAAGAAACCTCATACTATTTATTTTTAAATAAATAAAATTGTAACATTTTTAAAATAATAATAAAAAAAAGTTATGTGAAGGATGTCAAAGAAATTAAAAGTCAATTATGGAAAGAATTTGATTGGAAAGTAAAAATGAGGTACTTCAATACTCCTTTTGTAATTTCTACATATGTAAAAGGACCATCTCTTGCTTTGTGTTGGAGAAAATTGGAAATCACTAAAATTGGAGATCATACTCACATTTTCTGGGACTGCCTTAAGATTCAAGAATTTTGGAAAAATGTTAAAAAATAAATAGATAAGATATTAGATATAGAAATACCCCTCGATCCAGTTGTGTGCTTATGGGGAGCACAGTACAACATTTTTTCTTCATTAAACATTTCTTTGGACAAAGGATATTATTACTGGTTGCAAAAAAAATGATAACAGTACATTGTATGGAAGAAGGTTCTCCAAAGGTGCCAGTGGATTCAGAGACTTAAACAGGTCTATGTAATGGAAAAAATGACTGCATGTCTACAAATGAAGACTGATATTTTTCTGAAGAGGTGGAAAAGTATTACAACATATTCAGATACATACATTTAGAGGATACTTAACCTATTACCAATGTAATCTGAGTAAACTACAATGTAGCACAATGTAACTTGATGTACAAATGTATCCCCTGAAAAGTATTTATGATGGCAATACTTTTGTATTTATTTATTTAGTATTATTTTTCTTATTTTATTTAAATTTTTTATATTATCATTATCATCTGTAAGGGGTTCAATTGTTGGGGAAGGGGTTGTTCTGAAAAAAAAAAAAACTAATTGAAAAATCTTTAAAAAGTTTCAAAAAAATTAAAATAAATGAAACACAAAAATATCTAATTTTAACCTCAAATCAGAAGCAAAGTAGAATCTAATAAAAAAAAAAAGTATACTACATATTATCCTCAAATCAGAGATCTTACAAAAAAAAATAAAAATGGCCTCAGATGAACGTCATATCAGACACAACATAATACATTAAAATAAGTCAAATAAAAAACTCCTATTACTTTCTTTAATTAAGATGCATCAAAATACAATCTAAATCTTATGCCTCTTCAAATTTCAATCAAACATACCCTGAGCTATGAATAATTTCAGGCTTGACTGTATATTACACATAAATATACAAATACATACACGCATCCAAAATGACTAATATAGAAGAGCAAGCACAAAATGTAAGATGAACTTTTAGCTTCAAATAACTAATTTAAAATAAACCAATAATGACTAGCCACAAAATTTTGCCACTAAAAAGGAGACTTGTTTATTAGCATGCTAAGCTAACAAAACAAACATAAAACTAGACAGCACATGCACATATTTAATAAAATGGTCTCATTTTGATTAGACTGAACTAATTTTCTGATAGCTGTTTTGGGCCTGGCTACTTTGCAAAGGTTATATGTAGTGCTGTATTAAAATCTGGCCAAAACGATGCATCTTACATGGCCGATTCTGAATCAAGCCTGCATCAACGATAATGTCTATAGCAGTCATTCATATAGTATTTAATCACCTTTCATCAAAGTTGTCCTAAAACTATTGAACAACACCCATTCTTCTCTTGGGACAATTTTGAAAAACATTTTTGACCCACTTTAAAATGTTGACTTATGTATAGCCACTTTTCCACTGCGCGTTACGATATAGTTTGACACGGCTCAGCTTGGTTTGCATTTCCACTGTAGTTTAGTACTGATTAAAGTGGGTGGTATTATCAATATAGTTGTGACCGCCTTTACTGCAGTAAGACCATCTTAAATAGAATATAAACAAATGTGTGACACAAACCAACCCACAACACCCATCGTGAACAATGGCTGAATCTATTTATATATAACAAATCTGGCACCTGGTGTCGCAAATCTAACAACGATGATACCATGACGATTCTCTTGGACCAATCACTGATCAGCAGTGTGTATACATCATGTTTTGGTAACGGTACAGCTTGCTTAGAACCTCTCCTAAGGTGGTACTAAAAAGCACCAGGTACTAGGAACAGAACGCAGTGGAAAAGCCCCCTAAAGTGAGCCATACTGAACCAAACCTGCAGTACTGTGCTGTGGAAAAGTGCATTATGCATTCAACCAATCAGATGTTTGGAACTAGTCAATTTAAAACTGCTCAATATGGACTAAATGCACAACACTGATGCATGCTGCATTCACTATGATCATTTGAGGAAAATAAATTACATGGATATTAGTGAAATGGCTGTATGTACTTACGTTGGGATGGCCGTCCCGCAGCAGCTTATGGAAGACGTGGCAAAACTTCCAGCAGAGCACGGCATTGCTGGACAGGGGCAGACGGTTGACAGCCAGCCAGAATGTGTGAGCCCCTTTTTCATGATGAGTGCCCAATATACACGGTGAAGACAACCGTCAAGGACAACATGCTGAAGAAGCTTAATCAAGATACTACAGAAACCTGAACCAGGCCTTGGGGAAATGGACTAACGAAACCAGTTCAAAGACTAAAAGAGCAGCCAGAGTTACACAATATAATTCATCAACTATCTGATAAATTAACGTGATAGTGAGTATACAGCAACATTTATGTAAGCATGGATATTATATGATGATGATAACCCCAAAAAAATGACAAATGGGTCAGTTTGGTATATAGTTACATAGTATCTGAAACATCTGAAAATTAGAGAATTTAATAGACAGAAAAAAATAAAAAAATAAATAATCTAAAATAAATAAAGTGTAGCAGAATTAAATTTGTAACAATTGGAAAACTATAATGCTTATGAAATAAAAAACAAATACATAAAATTTCAGTTTTAAATGCTGTCAGAAAAACTGACAGTTTAGTATACTGAAACAATGTTGCATTAGGTATATAATAAATATACTTAATGGATAAAATAAAATGAAATAAAAATATTAATTGGTCTGTATGATATATAAGTACTGAGTGTCTTAGCTTAAGATGTAAAAAATAAATATGTCAAAAAAATATATTAATAGGTGTGACTGATATATTGATATTTAGTCATATTTCAAGGGTATTTAGAGAAGGCCAAAATAAAATAAACCTATGGTCATGAGATTTGACTTGAATTTCCATCATAAAAAGTCCTAATTCTCTACTTCATACATTCCATCTCTCTTTGAGAGTTTCACAAAGAAAAAGGATATTCCTGGCATGCTTCTCTTTGACAGCAACCTCCTGTGTGTTGATGGCTTTATTGATGCTTACCGCCTGTGGAAGAAGAAAAAAAGAAAAGAGAAAGAAAATGAATATTTGAACCCTTCGTTCAGCCTTTCTAGCGAGAGTAAAAGATTAAAACCCAGCTCATGGCAGAAGAGTCTTTCTGTGTGCTGAGGGAAACACTGAGTTTTAGTGTTTCACTGCAGCCTTATTGAGCAACACTAACCAGCGCTGCCAGCCGCCAATGAATACTAATGCAGCTCTGACCGATAGCGTTACTTCCACCAAATCATTTATGATCCATTCATTCATTTTCCTTCAGCTTAGTCCCTTTATTCATCAGGGGTCGCCACAGCGCAATGAACCGCGAACTTATCCAGCATGTTTTACACAGCGGATGCCCTTCCAGCTGTAACCCGGTACTGGGAAACATCTATACACATACACTACGGCCAATTTAGTTTATTCAATTCACATGTACCCCATGTCTTTGGACTGTGGGGGAAACCGGAGCACCCGGAAGAAACCCACGCCAACACGGGGAGAACATGCAAACTCCACACAGAAACGCCAACTGACATAGCCGGGGCTCGAACCAGCGACCTTCTTGCTGTGAGGTGACAATGCTAAGCACTGAGCCACCGTGTCGCCTTTATGACCCATCTCTAGACCAAATACAATACTGGTGGTGATTGAGTACCAAATACAAATAATAAGCCACGTAGCTAATCAGCATATTAATGTGATTTCTAGGGGTTTAACAATACACCAATGCCACGGTTAGGTTCAGTTCACGATATTGGGCCCATGGTGCAGGCTGAGGGGGGCAGGGCTTGTGCTGTGGAAGCAGGAATGTTATAGAACACTAGATTCATTTTTGATTTAACAGTAATATTAATCTTAAAACCTTTATTATCTTTATACACTAACTTCACACGTTTCTGTTTAGTGCATTCAGTTGATCTGGATAAACTAAAATTGAATATCTAAACAAATAAACATTTTATACCTATTAGTTTGGCTATTATTTATTATATATGTTTTATAATGTCTATTATTTATGTCTATTACATCTATTATATCTATTAGAATCAATCAGTCTATCCATCCATCAATCTATTGAAAGAGTGAATTCAATCCTCGGTTTGCTATGGGGGGTTTTTTCAGTTCGGTTTGAGTACCATTACACCCCTAATGATTTTATGAAGGATCTTGTGACCCTGAAGCCTGGAGTAATTATGATGTTGCAAATCTTTAATCAGCTTTAAATGACTATAGATAACATTTTAAACTACATTCAATTACAAAAAAAACTGTTATTTTAATAAAATTGTAAAAATAGTTTTCGACTATTAAATAAATATTGGTTAGCAAAAGAGACTTCTTTTAAAAAACATTTTACAATCCCTGAAGTTCAACTTTTGACCGGTAGTGAACACACTAGCAATGTTGAGAGCTCTGAAGCTGAACAAACTTAAAGCAGTAGCCACATGTTCTCTTTCCTGTTTCTGCCACGGATGCCAAACCAGCATTAGTTCTTGGTACAAAATTGCTGCCTTGTAAATGTAAACTGTTCCTGTTTAAACAAGCATCACATATTCGGCATGGTCAGCTGAACGTAATGAACCCTTATCAGGCCATCAGATAACGCACATGGGCTGCATGAGCCAATTAAGGTGTGGCAGCGCAGTCAAGCCTCTCAGTCTCACTTCCTCGAAATAATCTTTTTTTGTGTGTAGAGAAAAACACTGTTTCCAAACATGTCTGCAGTGTGTAAGCAGTATTGTCTACATGCATATAATTTATGTACAAATACCCAGATGACCTACTGCTTCTGGTGAGACTTTGAAGTATGCATTTGACGGAGATTGTAATGTGGCCTATGATGTCCATGGCCTTATGGGATATTACAGTGACAAAAGTGGTTAAAAAGCCATGTGTTTAGACCTAAATTTGAGACATGGCTTACAGAGTTCTGTAACATGGAAAAAAATAGATATGAGATTGCAGGTAAACCAAAGAAATTCTCAGATTTGGAAGTCCTTTTTTCTAACACATCTGGAAAGTGACCAATAATAGCTGGGTGTTGTAAAAAAAATTCATGAATATAGCAGTATGTACAAAATACTAATTTTCATAATTGAAATTCCTTTCATCATTTCCATTAATGATTATGTATATATGGAGATGTTTTAGTGGACTCTTGTAAATATGTTTATGTATAAATTGTTCATGGAGGTATATGATTAAGTATCTGTACATTTGTGGGTGTACATTTGCATGCATGTATTTATATTTTACATGTTTATTTATTAATATTATTTGCTGGCATGGGGTGGGTTTGGGGTTTGTTCTTTAAAATGTGAAAAACTTATTGAATAAAAAGAAAATAAATAAATAAAAAAGCCAAGTGGTTGCTCTGTCGACACATGGCATTGAGGCGACCCGAGTTCAATTCCCAGCTTAAGATTCCTCTCTCTGCTCCCAATGCTTTCCTGTCTACACTCTTCAATGTCCTCTTCATTAAAGGTTAAAAAAAACATGGAGAGGGAGGAGGGAAGCTGTTTACTGTATTTTTTTTATTATTGTTATTATTATTTTTCCTTTGCTAATTGTAAAAAAAAAAAAAAAAAAAAAAAAAAAGTCCTGTTACTCTTGGTATTCTTACATTCTATATAATGTTATGTATATTTTCAATAAACATACAGTTGAAGTCCGAATTATTAAACCCCCCCGCCTCTTTATTTTTTTCCCCAATTTCTGTTTAACGGAGAGAAGATTTTTTTCAACACATTTCTAAACATAATAGTTTTAATAACTCATTTCTAATCACTAATCAATTTTATCTTTGCCATGATGACAGTAAATAATATTTTACTAGATATTTTTCAAGACACTTCTATACAGCTTAAAGTGACATTTAAAGGCTTAACTAGGTTAATTAGGTTAACTAGGCAGGTTAGGGTAATTAGGCAAGTTATTGTATAACGATGGTTTGTTCTGTAGACTATCAAAAAAAATATATAGCTTAAAGGGGCTAATAATTTTGACCTTATAATGGTTTTTTTTAAAAATTAAAACTGCTTTTAGTCTGGTCAAAATAAAACAAATAAGACTTTCTCCAGAAGAAATAATATTATCAGACATACTGTGAAAATTTCCTTGCTCTGTTAAACATCATTTGGCAAATATTTTAAAAAGAAAAAAAATTTCAAAGGGGGTTTAATCATTCTGATTTCAACTGTAATTACAAAAAATATTATAACAATTTAATTATAATAAAAGGTGAAAACCTTTAAACAAATCATTTGAAAAAATATAAAATAAAATAATAATCCGCAAAGGACATCGAGCTGGAAATTGAACTCCACAGTGCTGTGTCAGTGCACATAGAACCACTATTGACGCTGACTGTAACTATTGTTTAATAATAAGTAAGCTGATGTTAACAAGTGTGCCACTCACTTTGCAAAAAAAATAAAACAAACAAACAAAAATGAAATCTCAGGACATAAATCAGTGCACTCTGACCAATGAGATGAGACTTTACTTGCATGTGACACATAAATACAATAACACGCAAGTGCAAATGACACCTTATTATAGTACCTACTACAGAGTAATTCTATTTCTGAAGCAATGACTCACTTTAGCTCTAAAACCAGTTTTACACCAGGGCGCTTCTAATGCAAAAATGCAACAAATTGCAAAAAAACATTTTTTGGCCAAACTCCAAATAACCCCATGTATTGTATGTGTTCCATGATGCACCGTGAAGTGAAAATCAACAGTAAAGCTAAATTTAAAGTATAGTATTGGTTTTGATTAAATAGTCAAAAGCAGTGTTAAAATTTTTTATCAAATATTTGTGTGTGGTATTTTTATGCATTGAGCACTGCATTAGCTTAACAACATCATTTAAAAGTTTGGGTTTAGTAAGAGTTTTTTCTATTAAAGAAATGAAGACTTTTATTAAAGCAAGGACACATTAAATTGAACACATTTAAGACATTTCTAATGTCCATTAAGACACGTTTCTTGAGCAGTAAATCAGCATATCAGATTGATTTCTGAAGGATGGTGTGACTGAAGGCCTAAGTAAAAGTGCTGAAAATTCAGCTTTGAATTACAAAACTAAAATGGTATTTTCAAATCTATTCAAATACATAACAAATGTAAAGTTAAATTGTAATGATACTTCACGACACTACTGTTGTTACTGTTAAAAACACTACCAAAAAAAAAAATCTCAAAACTTTCAAATGGAAGTGCAGATTTTGAAAAAATCTATACTGCTGCAAATTTTGTTCCGGCCCAAAAATAAATCAAAAAACCTTTTTTTGCTGAGGAGGCCAGGGATCATCCTGACAGGAAATTCTGGCAAGGATGCAGAGAGAATGCAGTAGTGGTGTGTATAAAGGTGGTGTGGTACACATGCAGTGTTCAGTTTTCACCCCTGCTAGGCCTGTCACAATATCTATTTTTTTGTGGTACGATATATAGCAATAAAATTTATTGCGATAAACAATATTATTGTCATTTTAAGACCATTTTGACACTATAATAGCATCATAATGCAAGTACACTTCTCCAAAGAACACATAATATTTTATTCTTAAGAATATTTCATTTTATTATAAGAGGTAGAGAGACTGCCCAAACAGCTAAAGTGTAGTTAGATTTGGTTTTTATGTATGGGCAATATTTATTGCATCACCAACAATTATTGCCGACATGTGCATGTGTTGTGTGATAAGTCGATATATTGATTATTGTGACAGGCCTAACCCCTGCACTGATTTCTACTGCCAGACACACTGTTAAATGTGACGAGGTATGGCTTTGTGCGTGGATTTGTGTTATGAATGTCTCATTAAGTCACAGCTGAGACATGAGAACAATGATGAAGAAAAAAAACAGATGGATGGAAAATCCTTCCAGGTTTGTCATGGACCAACCCAACAGAATTTTTTACCCAATGATCTCAAACTTGAAAAAAAAAGACATATCTCCTTGAGAAGTAGGTTTATTCCAAGTATCTCTAGCAGTCTCCAACAACCAATGATGCATTCAGAGATAAACATATGACTAAAGCAATCCATGAGCCATGAAGATTTAAATAGGAGATGGCTGGAAATGACGTCAACGAATTTCCATTAACACCGAGAATATGACAACATTTCAAAGTAAAGGAAAAAACAAAGGAGTGGATAAACATACTGTAGCAGCTAAAGAGTCAGAGAGAACGAAGATGTGTGACCTAATTTGTTCACACTGAGACTGGTGGTGTGTGTGAATGAGTTGTGCCAGCTGCCCGGGCAGCCCAGTGATGGCACTGGAGAGCCAATTTGCTGGCATCCCAGACACATTATCTCCCTAACAGGCATGGGCGAATGATAAGATGAAGACAGAACTACTTAATAAAGTAAGAAAAGATATAGAAGTTTGGGATAGATTACAAGCAGAGATGAGTGTCACGCCATCTTGCCACGGTTAACCCTGTAATGCCTGATGTATAAAAATACAGTGCAAAAAATATATGTCCTCGTGAAATTAATTTTACAAAGTTTATTTGCTAGCGCACTTTGTTAGTGTTAAAATGAACAAGTAATCTTTAATCAAAATCTATTCTGACTATTTGTATTCGCTCTGGAATGGCTGTCCTTCATTGATGACATCAGTTTGATGGCTTGGTTGAATTATGCTTAGCCACACCCCTCCAACTGTTAGATTGCTTCGAGTTATAGGTGCAGTGGTTGAACTAGGTACTGCATTCCTGGATCAAAACAAACGCAAGAGCAGGTTGCCAGATTGAGGACCAGGCTAATTTAAATCATGTTCTATATAAAAGCATCAACACAAGATAGAAGGAATATTTTCCATATTAAAAGGAGTTTTTGTTCTAACCAACTCCTCGAATTGATATATTAGAAACGGCATCTATTTCTCACAGGTGAACAACAGAAAACTGACAATGATCACCTCAGGTACACCTCGTGTGCTTTATTCAGTGTTAAATACTAATAATGTGAGTTTGAATGCCATTTTACATGACATTTATTGTCATACTACTGAAAGCAGCAGCAGATATTTCACCTCAGATCTTGAAAATAAAATAAACCTTTTGAAATTGAACTTTAGAACTGTGACTCAAAACCAGCACATATGAGTGATTCAGCATGTACATTTAATAATGTTAAAGAGTTTTAATATGTATTAATTAGATTATAAACCTTGCCATTTCGTGAGTGAGTGCATATTCTGTGCTTCTGAATGGCTGTATTTAAATTTCTATGGTGTTTCGTCTGGTGCAAACAGCCAAATTGCTTATCACTGTAAATCTCATCACGTAGAGTGTTGTTAGGACACGAGGTTACAGTGTATAGTGAGGTAACCTGTTCACCTAATTTTTACGTTCATAATATTTATATTTATAATTATATATATTAATTAATAACCTCATGTGGAACTCTGAATCTGCGTATCATTTTGGAGTCTGCTACTGTCCACAGAGGTCGCATTTCGGTCACGAGCGCATGCTTTGAGAGCCTTCCTGACTGAATGAATGAAATACACTTGTTTTCCAACAAGGCAACCCGGGGTGCTGAAATATAATTGGCTAAACTGGCATTGGGCGGATTATATAGACCAAAACAAAGACAGCATTCCGGCACAGAACGCACATTTTCAAAGCAGAATATCTGACTTTAGCATTGTTTTTCAGATAAACAAGTATGTTCACTTAGCATGTTTCTTAAATATCTGCAAACATATTATGGTATTTTTATGCTTTAGAAGAGTCAAAAATTTACATACAGCACCTTTAAAGATCAGAGGTGAGATGAGATATTCTTCTCAGGTGGAAACGAGTCATCATACTGAAATAAAAGTCTGCAGAAACGTCTGCTTCAGGGCTTTAAATGCAAGTTTATTATGTAAATAAAATGTTGTTTTGGGGACTGGAAAATGCAAACACATTTAATGTCTTCGTTGTAAAAACTGTGATATCTTGCCTATAGTCTGAACATGTAATAATATATTTATGCAATCATGATTACTTGACAAGTTAAATCGAATCGCTAACTACTGGGCTAGCAATAATAATATAGCATTTATAGTAGGGCTGTGTATTAACAACACCATGATACATATCACGAGAATATCACGTATCACAATATGAATTAATTTTGTAATTACATTTATTTCGAGCAGTGTTTAGTTAAGGTAATATTTGTTTATTGTACAATGAATAGCCAGAGTTCCAATTGTTATGATAACTGAAAAACTATTTTTGCTTTGTCATTAACAAACAACAATATAAGTGAAATAAAATAAACTGCTACAAAGAAAGAATAGATCTATCATGCTCTGGTTCAATAACTTCAAAAAAAGTCAAGTTTTGAAACATGTCAACAAGGCTCAATGACTGAACAAAATGCGCTACATACATAAATACACATTACATTAACAAAACTTGAAACATTCCATAAAAGCAAAAACTGATCTGTCAGTAGTGTGCAGCGTGCTTCACTTGTGAAACAACATTCTGGACAATGCTTTATAGCTGTAACTTTTGCTTTGTTGTTCTTGCATATGGCATGAATCTAATGTCTCACTCACTGTTTTAGTGTAGAACCCAAAATTGTCCCATAATTTTGAGTTTACTTCTGTCTTTGTTGACAAAATCCTCTGATCCATTGGGAAATGGGCTAACATTACTAAAATGGGCAATCGACATCATGTGATGTGGTATCGATACTGTCAGGAGTATATGTCGATGTATCACCGTATCAATATTCTGAGCACAGCCCTAACTCCTAGTCATTTTTGCAGATCCGTGAAGAAGGTCTATTTTTTACAAGTTACAAGTCATCTGCAAACTAAAATTGCAAAGGAAAGCTGTTTGAGTATTAAGTGAATCGTTGTCATGAAAACATACTCGTAGAGGCTTCAAGGGATAGTTCACCTAAATATTAAAGTTCTGTCATCATTTACTCCTCCTTATCTTCTTTTATCTTTTGTGTGTTCAACAGAAGAAAGAAATATTTATAAAAGGTTTAAAACCACATGAGTAAGAGTAAGTGATGAGTCAATTTTCATTTTTGGGTGCACTGAAAGAAGTGACTTTTTGATGTAGTAAAATCTAATAAATTTACTCTCATTATTTTTAAATTGTAATATTAAGTGTCAAGGATAACTAGAATTTTCTAAGTAAATATTTAATATTTACACATTTACTTCATGTAATACATTAAATGAGTAGAAACAGTTAAATCATATTTATTTACTTGTAATATTTAAATATTTTCTAATTGCCGCAAACCTAGTAATGTTAAGTAAATTTTAATATTGTATATGTTGCAATGGATGTGTTCCCAGCCTGCTTTGCGGGGGATTGAATTACGAGGAGAATATTTTGAAAATAAAAGCAATCTTAGGTGTTTAAATTTGAGAGAAAGAGTTTTTAGGAGTTTAATCTTCATTAATTTGGAGATTAAGAAGAGTTTTGAGTACATTTTTTTTGTTTTAAGGTCACCACCTTGCAGAGGAGTAGCACTCATGCTTTGGGTCTTGGCATTTTTATTATAAGCATTAATGTTTGACTCTTCTCTCAGAGAGACATAGCTGTGCTAACGCTACCTCTGAAATAAAAAAGCACTTTTAAAGTAAATCTGCTCTTGGGTTCAGTTTGCGTAAAATAAAGTGAAATTATGCACTTTAATTAGAAATATGTGTCTTAATTACACCAAGTTACACCAAATGTACTAATTTGTAACTAATAAGATTTATTTAAATTGATAAAAGCAATGGTTCTACTGCTAAAACAAAAACTTGACATTACTTGATTCACTTAAATAAATATAGACTCAAAATCAAAAATAAATCAATTAACTTTTACTTCATTAATTTAAGTGTGTTAGGTTAAACATTAAGTACATTTTACATGATGTGGGCATTATGCATTTTGACATTAATGTACAATTAATTGTACCTGATATAAGATTTACTTGAAATTTGTTTGTGCAAATTGTTACGAGGATTTTTTTAAAGTAAATCTTAAGAGTTTTTTTTTTTCAGTGTGAACTAAGCCTTTAAGAAACTGACATTTCAAATTTGATACAGGAATAAGAGTGAAAGTTTGCCCAAAAATAAAATTCTGTCAATTTACTCAAACCTCATGTCATTCTGCATGACTATCCTATTAAGTGTATTCTTGGACTCAAATGGGCTTGGCAGAGCCTTTATCATCTTTATACGACACTCAGATTTGCATTCAGAAGTGCATCGTCATCCTACACACGACGATTTAATTGCTTTTATTATTTCTTCCCTAGACGCCGGAGTGAGTAACTAAATTTCCTGCGTTTGCATTTCAAAGAAAGCTCTCCACACGGCCTGTTATGCCACAAGTAGTTTATTCAATCTCTCGCCTACAGCAACATCAACCTATTAAACACTTCATTACCGTGCCACTCTTTCTATATGGAGCTGACGCAAGCTTGTTAGGCAAAGCATATGTGACTGATGATATGCAAACATCTGCGTCGTGAACCATTCTGACAGTCATGTTGTACAGAACTGCCAAATGCACAATATCAATCAAATCAATGGGATCTCAGACAGGAGTAATGCACTAGTGGGATATTAAGGCCAGCTGTCCTCGTGTGACCCATCTGCCTGGAGAGGGGACTGTAAGGAAATAGCTCTCCTCATGTTGAGGTTATGCATTAACCCGTGCTGCTCCACAATTAGGATTAGGCTAGGACGATGCTTCAAATTGTGCATCCTGAGGAATGGATGATATCATGCTTGAATGTTGATAAATAGCAGATTTTTAAGGAACAAAATCCTAGCAAAATGATTTCTGGTGACTCGTGATGCTAAAGACACCACACCACAGAAAATTCAACTTTGGGTAACAGGAAAAAATTACATTTTAAAATTTAAATAAACAGGCGACGCGGTGGCGCAGTGGGTACCACGTTCGCCTCACAGCAAGAAGGTCGCTGGTTCGAGCCTCGGCTGGGTCAGTTGGCATTTCTGTGTGGAGTTTGCGTGTTCTCCCCGTGTTCGCGTGGGTTTCCTCCGGGTGCTCCGGTTTCCCCCACAAGTCCAAAGACATGCGGTATAGGTGAATTGGGTAAGCTAAAATTGTCCGTAGTGTATGAGTGTGAATGAGTGTGTATGAATGTTTCCCAGTGATGGGTTGCAGCTGGAAGGCCATCCGCTGCGTAAAACATATGCTGGATAAGTTGGCGGTTCATCCTGCTGTGGCGACCCCAGATTAATAAAGGGACTAAGCCGAAAAGAAAATGAATGAATGAATGAATTTATATAAACATTAGATTGCAATACCACAAGTCCAAAGACATGCGCTATAGGTGAATTGGGTAAGCTAAAATTGTCTGTAGTGTATGTGTGTGAATGAGTGTGTATGGATGTTTCCCAGTGATGGGTTGCGGCTGGAAGGGCATCCGTTGCGTAAAACATATGCTGGATAAGTTGTCGGTTCATTCCGCTGTGGCGACCCCAGATTAATAAAGGGACTAAGCCGAAAAGAAAATGAATGAATGAATAGATTGCAATATTTCATACTACATTTTATACTGTACTTCTGATCAAACAACTGCAGCAAAAATAGACTTTTTAAAAACATTTGCTGATCTTAAACATTTGAAAGTTTCTTTTCACGTTTCATATTGTAAAAAAGTAAATTTATTTTTCATATATATTTCAAGTGCCTTAAATTAATAATTCATAAATATCACTTTTTTGTTATTTCCTATTACAGATTATTGTACCATCAAACAAACTTTGCCTTACGTTAATGGAAACATATTTAGTTATTTATACATTATGAGTAATAAAAAAAAAACAAAGCTCATTATTTTAATTCAGAGATTCTATCTAATTAATTATATTTATATGAAAACCAGGATTATGAGTCTCCTAGTATATCTGGGCATTTATAGACCATTTCAATGTGGTCATGTCATTGGCCCTTGAACATTTCCTGCTTGTTCTCATACTATATCATAACTGTGACAAGAGGCAATTCAATCATATTTTCACGTTAAAACAGCTATCATGACATTATTTATCAATATGTGGACCTTTTTGGATTCTCGGAAGCTATGGAAATTAAAAATGTTAAACAGGAAATACATTAGGACCATTGTTATTGTTTACATCCCTCAAAATGGTCTATAGACCTGTGCTTTTTGTGCAAACAGAGCAATGACACTCGCTTAAGGCTTATTTATACTTCTGCGTTGAGTGATCACCGTGATCCACAGTGCATGCCTTGTGCGTAGCCATGCATTTATACTTCTGCATGCTGTTTGTGTTGCTCTGCAATAACACTTTCGAAACGCAAGCTGGCAGTAGGTTTTTTATGTTCCTCTGTGTCGAGTTTCTTCATGGGTGTTTTGTTTTTTCTGAATGCTACCTTAATGTACAAGTAGCTAAAACTCGCTCATTCAGAGGCGGGTACCGGCGTACGTGCAACAATTTTAATCATAAGGTTAACAAAAAACAAAAGTTTCTATCTGGAGCTCCTCCACAGGACTCGACACTTGTAAACACTCGCTCCATCGGGTTCGCGGCTCTCAGCACCGCTTACACTCATCACCGCTACCAAGCCGACCAATCACAGAGCTTGGCTACGCGTCATTGCGTTTTTTGAGAGGTGCGCGTCAGAGTCAGCCACGACGAGGGCTATATGACTGCGCGAAGGCTGCGCTGGACCATATGCGTATGCTTGATGCAGAAGTATAAATCAGCCTTTATATTAAACACATAACTTTTGTTAACAAAACAATGAAAAAACTATGTTAAATGACAGGAATGTGTTGTGGCACAAATAAATGAAAATTCTTTGAATTTTCTCTTTATATAAAGAAAGGAATGCATAGTTTTTATTTACAGCCATGAAAATCAAACTAATAAAACTAACAAAACTAATAAAATGGCTTGAAGGCATGGAAATAAACTGTGCAGTAAAATACTTTTTATATAAAATCATAAATACTCTGCAGCTCTTGCTGTATAGTGATGCTTTCAGCTTAGAACTGCAGTGCCTGTTGTCCAACTGAACTAAATGGCTTTCATTTATAATTCTAAAAAAACAACAAAGCAAAACAACTATATTGATTCAGTAACAATATTACCGGCATTAGAATCTGGTATCATACCAAACCCCAAAATATCGAGCCAACCGTAGCACTTAGTGCAAACTTCCCTGACAGAGCTTTATGATTGGACCAAAGCACACTTCCTACAGTACTACACAGCACATTCTGCCCTCATACAAGCAATAAACTGTAAAACTTGAGGAACTGAGCAGACAAAAAAATAGCCACAGACAGTATTTTAACAGGTACAGTCTGGTGATGAATGCATTTGATTGCCGTATTGACAAGTGGGAAAAGAATACAGTGGCAGAGAAAAATAGCCTAACCACAAAGATAAGCCAGCTTTGCACACTGAAAAAAATGATTCATTGGATTTACTAAATTTAAGATAACATGTTGCAAACAATTTATATGGGCTGAATTTAAGCAAACAAATAAATTTATAAAAATAATATTCAACTTAATTTGTTTGTTTAATTTCAGCCCATATCAATTGTTTGCAACCAGTTTCCTTAAAAAAAAAAAAATTGTAAATCCAATGAATAATTTTTTTTTTCCAGTGTGGTAAAATGTTACATTTTTCTTCCCATTTATCAAAGTAAATGTTTTCTACAGTTTTAATCATAAAAATATGATTGAAAAAATTGGATAATTTTAATATGATCATAAAATTTTTAAAATGACAAACAAAAATCCCAGATATTCTTGACTTGGACAAAAAATAAATTTTAAAACATTCCTTGACATTCAGTGTCTGGAATAGATCATTTAAACTCCTATTCCAGAAATTCCATGACCTGAGGAAACCACATAGAACCAAATCCTGAAATTCTTTCACAAGAGTCTTCTGAGGTTTCTTTTAGAACTTCATATCTTGGATCACGACACCCCATCTTTCCCATATCCAGTTGACAGAAGAATGCAGACTCTACCCACAGTCCTCTACGGGGCATTGTGGCCAACCCAAACAACTTTCCCAACTTCCCATTTTGGGTTATCGTTCTACTTTGATGTGGTTCCGAGATTGGCTACCGGTATAAAGTGAACAATCGTTGAAGCAGCACTGTTGGTAGTGAGCGATGATCAAGCTATGGGTCTGCGGTTTCACTTCCGCTTCTGAGGTGTGGGTGTACAAGTAAAATTGAAAGAACTAAAAATACCTCTCAACTTCCTGAGTTTGCCCTCTATTCTGTGTGAAAATACCAAGTCTTCAATGGCAAGAACATACGCACACTTCTCCTTTCCTGCCATGTTGATGAGTAGGGAGGGGGATTGAATCTCGTACTTAGCCACTAGTGTCTTGTGTTTTTTCAGCTAACACAGTCTCCTGCAAACCACTCCACCCTTTTTAAATGTCACCACAGTGTAAGGCAACAGTGTTATGAAATTAGTTTTTCTTCCTTTTAAAGGCAATTTCTAAATTTCACTCACATATGACTCAAACTTCCTCTCAGAAGCAACACCTAGTTAAGACTCTGGAGTGGAAAAATAAAAAACACTAAACAAGTTGCATTTAAAGAGGTAGTTCCCCCCAAAAGTGAAAATTACCTTATCATTTACTCTGCCTGACATGGATTTAAACCTTTATGAGTTTCTTTCTTCTACTGAATACAAAATAAGATATTTAAAAATAAATATGCGCTCATTGACTTCCATAGTAAAAAAAAAAAATTGACTGCTACCATCTACTACTACCATTTTTCAAAACATCTTAAGTTTTGGTTAACAGAAGTAAGAAACTCAAATAGGTTTTGAACAAGTGAAGGGTGAGTAAATGACAGAATTTTTATTTTTGGGTTAACTATCCCATTTTTCATACTTAAAATAGTAAACTCCAGTAACTCTGGTGGACTGATGATGAGCGTGGACAAAACTAGCCACTCCTGACGTCAGTGTATCAGTACTTGATCTTTGTTTGAACTTCACTTGAACTAAATGTTCTGTAATGGTTGCGTCCAAACATTTTTAAGTTCCGTAAGCAAGATGCATGTTCTTTGAGATAAAAAACAATCCCACGCTGATCTCTACAGTAATAACTGACAGAGACAACAACTGTAGAAAGGCTAAAACAGAGGTGCAAATTCTTCACTAGAATTTAAGCTAATAAAAAGTATCAAATTTGACTGATAGTATGATGCAAGTAAAGATTACATTCACTGTAAAAAAAATGCAGGGTTCCACACAATCCCTTCATGTCATCTCAACGCAAATCAATTAAGTTAACTTAATGGTTTTTACAATTTTAAAGTTGATTGAACATAAAACAACTAAGCTGTCCAAAAAAAAAACCTCAAGAATTGGGTTGTGTTGTTTCAGCTGATATTAAAGAAGTAGTTTGAAGAAGTCAAATCTTAAAAGCACATAAAATAAAAACTTCCCTTATTCATTTTAAATAAACAGAAAGCAATTCACAGCGAGAAAAACACACTCCCTTTATACTCAACTCAACCAAATCTTGTGTCCATCTTATTCGTCACCTACTAATAAACACAACCAAAATGAAGAAGTGGAGCACATTTCTAAAGGGTCTCACAGGTCTTTTGGTTTATGCAAAAGGGCCTGAATAGCTGCAACAACAGCACACCCGAAAGAAAGCTGGAGTTTTACGAGCTTACTAACAAAAGGCTTTCTGAGCCCACATCAAACCTCTCAGTAAACCCAGAAGACACCGATCAAATCTAAACGCTGCTCCTGCTTCAGTGCAAATTACATCAATCATTGACTTTTCCATAAAGCTTGATTTAGCCTCATGGCCTGCGCAAAGACACTCTCTGAAAATCTCCAGTGGGGATCCCAGGGCCCTACTCAAGTAAAGACATGTTTTCATACCATTGTCAAGCAGGGCATGACGTGAAGGATTTGAGAAAAAGCAGATAACACACATACAATGTTGATATCAAGCTGGGAGTCATAGCAGAGACCAGGATGAAGCGATTCAAGTCAAAACAGTGAGTCGGGAGTCCAAAAAAGGTACTGACCCTGTCCCAGATCCCACGGGAATTCAAAGAGCCACTCAGGAGTAAGAATCTAACATAAGTTCATCCAAAGTCAAATGGTTTGTTCACTGCAAACATCTAAATTCAATTACTCAACTTACTCAACAATGTCATAAGAAATTATTTATCATGGAAACATAAATTAAAATATTTTCATATCCAATCTGACGCCATTGAAAAATGGACTACAAAAAAAAAAAATCATTAAAGGTCCCGTGAAATTAAAATACATTTTTTTAGATATTAGTATCAGTATTGTTTGTTGTTAGGATATCTATAAGCTAGTGCGCACCAAAAAAAATTAGCGTTTAGAAGATCTAAAACTGATATAAACATGTAAAGCTTCCAGTTTGTCACTTCCGCCTAATTGGAGCAATGGTTTTAGTCACGTAACCTCATACTTAAGTTTCTCATCAAATCATGACCAATCAAATGCTCTCTAGTATCTGACATGCCACGCCCCCTTCAAGATGCTTCTCATTTGATGCTGTTGAGCTCAATCACTCTCAATGGCATAGCGGTGATAAAACAAAATGCTATTGGCTGTTTTTTTTTTTTTTTAAAGGGGAGGAGTTACTCTCCCACTCTCTCTGTGTTTCGGTTGAGATTACGTCAAACATCGAATAAAAATGCACATTTCAAGGCACTTCACAGGAAAAAAAACACACCAAAAATAAAACAGTATGAATATAGTAGTGATGTCATCTGAGGAGACACAATCACTTTAAACGACAAACAGATTTAATTAAGGCTTTTGTTCACATAAACATTGGTCAACTGACAATGTTTACAGTGTTTAAATCTGGTACAAAAGCTCAAGCATGCTTTCTTGACACGTGAGAACCAATGAAGTTTATTCTTGCTTGTCACATTTGAGCTGCTACAAAAAGACATGGCAATTCTCATGTGTCAGTGAGATTTGCTTCACTGATCATCATTGTTTATTCATTCATTCATTCATTCATTTTCTTTTCGGCTTAGTCCCTTTATTAAT
The DNA here is from genome assembly GCA_903798115.1 of Danio jaintianensis. Lineage (NCBI taxonomy): Eukaryota > Metazoa > Chordata > Actinopteri > Cypriniformes > Danionidae > Danio > Danio jaintianensis. The sequence continues at coordinate 22,255,059 of CAIGQV010019070.1, read as the reverse complement.
CTGGGGTTGCCACAGCGGTATGAACCGCTAACTTATCCAGCATATGTTTTATGCAGCGGATGCCCTTCCAGCTGCAACCCATCACTGGGAAACACCCATACACTCTTTCACACACATACACTACGGACAATTTTAGCTTACCCAATTCACCTATACCACGTCTTTGGACTTGTGGGGGAAACCGAAGCACCCCGAGGAAACCCACGTGAACAACGGGGAGAACATGCAAACTCCACACAGAAATGCCAACTGACCCAGCCGAGGCTCAAAACAGCGACCTTCTTGCTGTGAGGCGATCGTGCTACCTACTGCGCCACCATAACGCCCATCATTGTTTATATGTAAATAAAATCCCAAATTTAATCTGTTCAAAGCAATTCTCCTGTCTGATCAGAAGACCTCGGTTGATCTGTTCAGTTGCCTGCACAGTTCAATCCTTTTACTTCACAAGACCTTAGAAGCCACAGGAATTAATATTATTTTAATAATATTAAACGCTGTATGCGTTTTTATGACTCTCAAAGTGCTGGTGGCTGCTGATGGCATTTTACAAGGCAAGAACCACGATTTCAGCTAAAAAAAAATATTTGACTGAAAAAAAGTCACCTTTATATATTGTCTGAGGGTGAGTTAAAGGCTATGTTATGTAAGTTATGTAATTTCACCACTAGAGGGAGTCTATTTACCACAAACAAAGACAGTTTGATGTGAAATCTAGGGAGTTGTCTTCTTCATTAAATTCTACAGGACTCCTTCAGAAACAATTTTTATGGATGGATTTTAATGGATTGCTGAAGCATGATGAGAAACGAATGTGAAATCATCAGAGCTATTATTATGCCACAGTCAACTGCTTCTAGTCGAAATTATGTAAAGAAGAAGAAGTAAAGCTATTTGTTTATTTGTTTATACGAAACACATTTTATGGTTCAATTATAATGCTACTCTTTGTAGTCTAATGAAATGCACAACCTATTAAAGCTTGTTTGATGTTTCCACGTTTTTTTTTATAAATTAAAACCATGATGGAAATCCATGATGTATGATATCGTCAGAATTACGATACAGGTTACAGTCTGATACTAATTAAAACTGCTTATTTCTCTGGATTTGAATATTCTTCCAAATAATTTGGGATATTGTAAGTATACAAGTCAACAAAATATATAATACTGTTCTAACTTAAGTGGTTTTGGATTGTCTTTTTACAAAAATTGTACATATTGTGCCTTTAACAGCAAATTTTCATTTTAGCACAAACTATTCCTTTAAGTTTTACCCAAGCTTGCATTAGCATGTTTAAAGGTATATTTCACTAACATAATAATAATAATAATAATAACAGAAGTCCTGCCATTGTTTATGCAAAGTGATAAACCTGCACGACTTTCCTCCTCCTCCAAAACACAAAAGTGTGTTGTTAACAAGAACATAAAGAACTGACACTCTCACAGCCTCAGTCACCATTCACATTCATCAAGTATTTTTGCATACAATGAAAGTGAATGGAGACTCACTCATTCTGGTTAGCATCTGCTTTTGTATTGCAAAGCAGCACTCCAGCAGGTTTATAAGGGTGAATGTTTTTTATATACATTTACTGTACAGTCACATAGCGTTAGATAAAGACAAATCGTGCATTCCGGTTGTCTAATAAATGTTCAGACATCAGCGGTGCATTTAAAAGCCATTTAAACACATGCTTGCTTATATTAGCAAACTCACTGGGACTTCCTAAAATCCGGGAATGTTTTGGGAAATACTTGAGGAGCCCAAACAACACTGAGCTAAATACATTACTAGCTAGGTCGCTACAACTAACGGTCCGCACAGTCAACGGTCTAAATCTGAGGTAAATAAACAAGACTCTTATCCTGAAAATCATACAATCCTCGATATACAAGACAACCCCGCGAACAAGCAAGCCCGAGTCCTTCCCCACCCCCCAAAAAACGTGTAGAGATGCGCTAAAACATCAACATTTCGTCGACTACTTACCATTTTATTCGAGTCCATGGTTCAAGCGGGGTTATTGAAGTAAAAGTGAACACCGGCTCCCTGCTCGGGGATCAAAAGCAGACTGTGAATCCGCCGAGGGAGGCGGAGGAGAGAGCTGGAGCGGCCCGTTAACTCAACATGTGTCCGGGTCAGTATCGAATAGTCTCTCTCTCATTCTCTCTCCTTTTCTTTCCCGTTCCGTTCTCTTATTTCCCCCGCGCGCGCCCGAGATCCGATTGGCAGATGGCGAGACTCACTAGAAGCCTCTAGAAAAGCAGAGCGTGTCATAAACGTTTTATTAAGCGTTCAGAAGCCAGACTAAATGCTCTCTGACAGGTACCGAGCACAAAACACAGATTGTAACGCTTAGAGGAGGAGTTCTTCTTACGTTGATGTCATTTGCCACAAGGCTTGAAAGAAGACAAAATTCTGTCAAATGTTACGTCGGTAAAACAAACGCAAGTAGAAATGTTTGGGTGATGCAATGTTTTTAGCACACAGTGAGACTAAAAATAGGTTTTAAATGCTTGTAATGCACTAAAATCACTTTACTGCAGTGATGCAAAAGCAAAACACACTCATAATGCATGACACAAACTGATTTATAGGTGCATAATGAGTCATATCTGTAAATTAACAATTTTTCATTTTTTTTTTTTTAAATGTATGCCTTTGAATTGCATTATAAGGCCTTGATCTATCTTTCAAAACTTTTGATGCTGATAAGTTAAAAAAAAAAAAAAAAAAAAAAGACTTTTATTGACATTTTTAATTGTTTAAAGTGATATATTGCCTGGATTTATTCCCTGTGTCAGTGGTGTAAATTGTGCAAATACCTGGTAATAAACTACCAGTACTTTCTCTGTTATTTTAAGGACTTTATTCTCTACATATTATTTCTAATACAATATATTGTTTACAATTACTAAAATGTCAATAAAAGTCACTTTGTTAAACCGCAGAGTTGATTTTCAACATCATGAAGTAAACAGAGCAGATTAAAGTCTAATAATGCAATTCATAACGGATCCTATTAATTAATGGATATTTGTTTTACAGTGTATTTATGTAGGTTGATTAACAATATGCAGGATGTAAGAGTTGATTGATTACGTTCCAGTTTGAATACTTTCTTGCACGAGATCACGTGTGTGATATTGGTGAATGGCGCCCTCGCCTGGTTGTTTTTAAAGCTCAGGAGAATGAGCTGCTATGTTGTTTTTAATTCAACAGGTGCTCATGTGTAACAGGAGAGCTAAATAAAGATGCTTTGAATGAATAATATAAATATGTCAGAGCATATCACCAATACATCATTAGGCATTTGTTTGGAAATGTTGCAAAGCTGCATACTTGCATGTTTTATAAAGGACTGTTTACAAAGTGTCTGCATGCTTTAAGTGTTTTTAAGATCATGTCCCATGATGTAATGTTTTTTTAAGCCCATTCATATTAATGTGAACTGAAATTCAAATTAAAAAAATAATAATATTAAAACACAATTTAACATAACACAAAACGAATTAAAATATAAACAAATGTATCTAACCTTAATATATTTTACATATTATTGTTCAAAAGCTTTGGGGGGAATAAATCAATACTTTAAAAAAATATTGAAATTAATCAAACTTGATCATAAAGTCTAGTATGTGCGATAATCATGTTGCCCATTTCGGACTGTTATTGTATTTATACAGTTATCATTATCTAAAAAATATTGCACACATTTATTTTATTTGATCATATTGTAATATATATTTTCTCTTTTAGTATCTTTTTAATCCTCATATTTTTCTCTCTTATTTGTGTTTGTATTTATCAAAATTCTAATTGTGTGTGTGTTTTTTATCTATGTATATATATATATAAATAATCAATTTACAGATTTATTAATGCTTTGGCAGTACTTGACAAGTCATGCCAATAAATCTCTTTTGAATTGAATTGAATTGTGAGAGAGCACAGTCACTGATGAGCTGCTGAATGTGAGAGGTGAGCTCATTAATATTCACAACCATTCCAAATATGTTCAAAACTGTGCTGTTCATTTTAGGGGTAATTTCTGGGGTTATTAATAAGCATATAAAAACAATGCTGGACAATTGTTTTGCTTACCTAAGCCACATACCTACTATGTAGATATCAAAGAACAATTTAATAAAGCACCTTTAACTACAATTATTCACAGCATCTACATATTTGATAAAAAAAAATCTAGCAATAAATCTGTTTTTGGCCTTTCACTGAATGAAAAGATGAAATCATCAAATATTTAAAAGTAATAAACTGAATTTGCTGCAGAACCACACAGTCCTCAGAGTGCATTTTGATGTCACATTCTGTTGAGTATCTATCTGTTTGTTGTTTTAAATAATTTTAATATGACTTCTTGATTCTGTTGACCTGAATGACCTCCAACATACTGCATATTTAGGTCAAAAGCCCTTAATTCAGTACTTAAGAAAAACAATAAGACTTGGTCCTATCAATAGAACAATCCGACACTTATCTAAACATGCAAAGAAAACAAATATATTAAAGGTGCAGTATGTAAGTTTGACACCCAGTGGTTGAACTAGATATTGCATTCCTGGATCAAAACAAACGCAAGCGCAGGTTGCCAGATGACCAACAAGTGCGAGTCTCGAGCCTAAGGGCTGATTTAAACCGTGTTCTAAATAAAAGCAACGGCACGCAATAAAAGGAATATTTTCCATATTAAAAGGAGTTTTTGTCCTAACCAACACCTCGAATTGATATATTAGAAACGGCATCTATTTCTCACAGGTGAACAACAGAACTAAGACAATGATCACCTCAAGTACAGTCATGGCCAAAAGTTTTGAGAATGACACAAATATTAGTTTTCACAAAGTTTGCTGCTAAACTGCTTTTAGATCTTTGTTTCAGTTGTTTCTGTGATGTACTGAAATATAATTACAAGCACTTCATACGTTTCAAAGGCTTTTATTGACAATTACATGACATTTATGCAAAGAGTCAGTATTTGCAGTGTTGGCCCCTCTTTTTCAGGACCTCTGCAATTCGACTGGGCATGCTCTCAATCAACTTCTGGGCCAAATCCTGACTGATAGCAACCCATTCTTTCATAATCACTTCTTGGAGTTTGTCAGAATTAGTGGGTTTTTGTTTGCCCACCCGCCTCTTGAGGATTGACCACAAGTTCCCAGGCCATGGACCCAAAATTTTAACGTTTTGGTCCCCGAGCCACTTAGATATCACTTTTGCCTTATGGCACGGTGCTCCATCGTGCTGGAAAATGCATTGTTCTTCACCAAACTGTTGTTGGATTGTTGGAAGAAGTTGCTGTTGGAGGGTGTTTTGGTACCATTCTTTATTCATGGCTGTGTTTTTGGGCAAAATTGTGAGTGAGCCCACTCTCTTGGATGAGATCTCAGGATGCTTTACTGTTGGCATGACACAGGACTGATGGTAGCGCTCACCTTTTCTTCTCCGGACAAGCCTTTTTCCAGATGCCCCAAACAATCGGAAAGGGGCTTCATCGGAGAATATGACTTTGCCCCAGTCCTCAGCAGTCCATTCGCCATTCTTTTTGTAGAAGATCAATCTGTCCCTGATGTTTTTTTTTGGAGAGAAGTGGCTTCTTTCCTGCCCTTCTTGACACCAGGCCATCTTCCAAAAGTCTTCGCCTCACTGTGCGTGCACATGCGCTCACACCTGCCTGCTGCCATTCCTGAGCAAGCTCTGCACTGGTTGCACTCCGATCCCGCAGCTGAATCCTCTTTAGGAGACGATCCTGGCGCTTGCTGGACTTTCTTGGACGCCCTGAAGCCTTCTTAACAAGAATTTAACCTCTTTCCTTGAAGTTCTTGATGATCCTATAAATTGTTGATTTAGGTGCAATCTTAGTAGCCACAATATCCTTGCCTGTGAAGCCATTTTTATGCAACGCAATGATGGCTGCACGCGTTTCTTTACAGGTCACCATGGTTAATGGAAGAACAATGATTTCAAGCATCACCCTCCTTTTAACATGCCAAGTCTGCCATTCTAACCCAATCAGCCTGACATAATGATCTCCAGCCTTGTGCTCGTCAACATTCCCACCTGAGTTAACAAGATGATTACTGAAATGATCTCAGCAGGTCCTTTAATGACAGCAATGAAATGCAGTGGAAAGTTTTTTTCAGGATTAAGTTAATTTTCATGGCAAAGAAGAACTATGCAATTCATCTGATCACTCTTCATAACATTCTGGAGTATATGCAAATTGCTATTATAAAAGCTTAAGCAGCAACTTTTCCAATTTCCAATATTTATGTAATTCTCAAAACATTTGGCCACGACTGTACACCTCATGTGCTTTATTTAGTGTTAAATGCTAATAATGTGAGTTTGAGTGCCATTATACAGATATTTCACCTCAGATCTTGAAAATAAAAGAAACCGTTTGAAATTGAACTTTAGAACTGTGAAATAATGCAAACCAACACATACTGTATCAGTGAATCAGCATCTACATTTAATAATGTTAAAGAGGTTTAATATGTATTAATTAGATTATAAACCTTACCATTTCATGAGTGAGTGCATATTCTGTGCTTCTGAATGGCTGTATTTACATTTCTGTCGTGCTTCGTCTGGTGCAAACAGCCAAATTGCTTATCACTGCAAATCTTGTCACATAGCGTGTTGTTATGACACACGGTTACAATGTAACCTGCTCACCTAAAGTTTACGCTCATAATATTTATATTATTTGCTAATTAATAACCTCATGTGGAACTCTGAATCTGCGTCTCATTTCGGAGTCTACTACTGTCCACTGAAGGTCGCATTTCGGTCACAGGCGCATGCTTTGAGAACCTTTCTGAATGAATGAAGTACGCTGTTTTCCAACAAGGCAACCCTGGGTGCTGAAATATAATTGGCTAAAGTGGCATTGGGCGAGTTAAATGACCAAAACAAAGACAGACGTTCCGGCACGGAAAACACATTTTCAAAGCAGAATATCTGACTTCAGCATTGTTTTTCAGATAAACAAGAATGTTCACTTGGCATGTTTCTTAAATATCTGCAAACATATTATGGTATTTTTATGCTTTAGAAGAGTAAAAAACTTACAGCACCTTTAAACTATCGATTTAGTCAAGTATTATACTAATATCAATTATCATTATATTTTTTTCTGTTTATGCTCAAATCTGTTCCAAAAATCTACAGCAAAAAGTTCAAGTTCATTTGCTTATAAAGCACATTTAAAAACAGCCAAAGTGCTGTACATAGAGTAAAATTTAGGGAAAAAATACAGAGATAATGACAAAAACAAAGAGAAACTTCTTAGTCCAGAGAATCATCCAAAAAAGGGCACAAGATCTGAACAGGATACCAGTCAATGTTTACATAAACTATGCCACCCAAATCACTCATGAAGGAAAAATGTGGCAACGGGGAGGGGTAGTGAGGCGGGGAGGGGAGGGGGTACCAAACAAAGCATGCTTTTTAAAGGCCAATCACTTCCTGGTACCGTGTGGTAGGACCATCAGGACACTTTACACTACTGTGCTTCAGCGGTCAAGCAGATTCCACTCAGAGAGAGCATTCGCCAGTAAAATTAAACTTTCAGAGAGTCACAGCCCACACACTGTCTGTGTCTGACTGTCTCACACTGACCGCAGGGCTGGACAACTGCAGACTCCTCAGCTAATGACACACACTTTAGATAATGAAAAAATGACAATGTTAGCATGGATCTGAGCACATTGGATGAACCATCACTGTACGACTGTGACCTTTGCTACTACCCACAGGATTCCCACATATGTTGACCAAGGAAATTTCTCAAATGCCTCTCAAAAAGCAGTTTCTAGCTGCTGAATTGGTTTACAGATGAGAATATAGAAGGTAGAGTGCTTTTATTTTGGTGATGCAGAAAATGAGGGTGGAACTCAGACTTGAAATTGTAATTACAGAAGTATAATATGCAGGGGAAAAAATGAATTTAAAAAAAAAATAATAAAGAGCTCTTTAAATAAAGCAATTTTATAGCTAAAATAGAAAATAATTTCCATGACATGTTGATATTTCCTAGAAAAATAGACATTTAAACAAACAACATTACAAACTAAAGAACTAAAAAGTGTGACGTTTTGTAAATAAATAAATAAACAAAAACTATTCACGCTATTAAGTTTGTAATGTTTAAATTGTTTGTTTAAATAATAAATATATTGTATATATACACAGTGTATATATTACATATTAGATTTATCCATTTTATTTATTTACAAAAACAATTCACACTTCTTAGTTCATTAGTATATAATAAATATTATTTGTTTATATTATTTGTTTATATATATTAATAATAAATAATATTTTACATCAAAACAAACTAAACTACTCAATTGGATAAAGCAAACCAGCATCTTGCAAATACATTTTTAGGGATGTTTTATGGAAATGGTCTTTTAAAAATTCCAGACAAGCTAAAAGAAATGAGACTTTCCCCGGAAGAAAAAAAGATTAGAGGAAATACTGTGAAAATTTCCTTGTTCTGTTAAACATCACTTGGAAAATAGTTGAAGAATAATAAAAATATTCCCATGAGGGATAATAATTTTGACTTCAACTGTATATGCAAATATATATACACACAAATCTGGCTCATTTGGTGTGAATAACTTTGAATAATAATTTTAAAATGAATAATTACTACCATAATGGGATCATCTCTTTGGATAATCATAATTGCCATTAAAATGTTAACTTAAAAAAAAATAATATTGTACACAATATTTGTCACAAACCTAGAAAATGCAGCAACAATCTGCATCTAACACAAACACATTCCCTGAATCAGAAGCATTAATGGCCTGTTTGATAGCAGTGTGACCCGAACACTGTTTCTGGCACAGGCATCTGGCGGCCTGCCAAACTGCATAGGATTTTTAATCCACAGCGAGTGAACGAAGGCCACAGGCCAGCAACCGTGTGTTCTGCTGTCTCAGGCCTTTCCATACATGCCCTCCTGCTATCCATGACCCCAACAAACCCTCCACTCCACACACCAGTTACTCAACTTCAACCCTTTAGAGCAGACAAATACTGAAATACTCAACTTGCAGAAAGAAAGATACTAAAAGATGCAGTAGGATTTGCAAACTTCTGTAGACAGAGAAAGTGACAGTCTGAAAGCAGGGATTGGCTGTTTGGAGGGAGGTGAGATTATGGGTGTTTGGCTCTGTGTGGGTTGAGTCCTGGAAAAGCAGCGGAGGGCGAGATCAGGCTCCTCCTGAGAATTCCTGAATGGGCACCAGACCAACACAAGAGACGCAGGCTCATGAACATCACTGCTTTAAAGGAGGATAGTTTGAGGGAAGACATAATCATAATTTTTTACTAAAAATATTGAACGAAATTTGAATTTGTTATTTGTTGACTATTGTTATTACACCTGAAAAGTATGAAATTGAAAGATTGTGAAACTGAAAGAGTGTGAAAATATGAGAACAAGTATTTTCAAGCAGAGAAAAGTAAAATACATCTTATAAAATTACTTTTGCTACCACTAGTTATTATTATGTTTATTATTATTTTTATTTATTATTGAATTTTAAACAAATTTTAAAAAGTTACTATTTTATTATTTAACAGTAATATATTTCCATGTTAATCAAGAATTTAAGGCACTATTTAATATAAATATATACTTTATTATTATTTATATTCGTATATAATACTTGAAAGTTTTATTTAAACTTTTAACAAATTAATTGTACAACTAAAAGTAGTAGTAGTAATTTCTTTTCTTTTTTTTAAATGTTAAATCATCAAGCTTGTATTTTGATATAGAAAAAAGACAAAAAAACGAAAATTGAGACCTGAGTGCAAACTTGATGGAACAGCACATTAACAGCTCTTTGCCTATAAATGAACAATATCCAATAGCGTGCATGGCCTGTAGTGACATCCTCCAAAACAACATTCCATTTTTGGTGAAATCAATTCAAGTTAGCTAGAACAACAGATAAACAACCCTCTGGCTATAGGTTAACGACATCCAACAGCATGCATGTGTGGCGTAAGTGACATCACAAATTTCGCATCACATCATTTCGGAGGACTTGATTTTGAACTTTGCCTGGTACCAAACGTTCTGCAGGATGTTTACTATGCCGCGATGACTTATTTTGACAAACGCTCTCTTAACTTGTTATTTCAACCGTGTGGAATCCGAGGCTGGCCGGATGTTCCTCAGCGAGACTCTGACCACAACAAAGGTTTCCCTGCTTAGATTCCTCCATATAAAACCCAAGTCAAGTAGACGCTAGTCTTCTAACACCCAGCCACAAAGCAAACCGTGCTCATGTCATTACAGAGCACCACACGAACATCCTCTCATTTAAATCAGGCTGAACTCACACCACAGAAGGCCCATTAATCTAAACATAGCCTTCCAAAGGGCAGAAAAGCGACAGGATATTATGGGATCAGACTTCCTTCAGGCAAACTAGCTGATAAGGACCGCTCACAATAGCATTTCCTTCTGAGACCTGACCAGTTTGTGCGGTCTGAACTGGTGTTTTTGGTGAAGCCTCCTTTGGTTAAATGACATCAAATCAATTCTAAAAACAGGAAAGGAGCAACTAAACTCAGGTTTTTGAGTATGACCCAGTGATGGGTCCTAAAGGAGTTGAAGAGCGCATGCGCCACACGAGCCTCGCTAATCCATGTCACTGTCCTACTTGTAAACAACAGGACTGAATTGTGTCCAGATCGAGTAAAACATGACGCTGCAGATTGCACGCATTGTTAACAAACCGGAGGTTAAACAAACATTAGCTGTCGCTGCAAAAAACCAACGTCTGGAGAAATGTGGGCAAGAAGGAGGTCATGCTGTTTTCAAACACTCCCAAACCCAGCAGTAGGGCAGTCGGCTGCAGCTTCATTCATCTGACCTACTTTTCCTGATGCCTGTGTCTGGGTGGGGAGGGGGAGTTGAGACCCCCGTAGAGGAGAGAAGAGTGCGCGAACAATGAGAACGCATTTCTTTATACTTCACAACACACTTTCAGGCTCCAGCACCCAGAACCTGACTGCATAATTCAATGCCTGTGCATTACGGTCAACAAGATCTAAAAGACCGAAGACGCATGGAGATACATTATAGGCTGATGGCACGGACCAGAATGCATGACCATCAGGCTCTGCCCACTGCATCTCTGAGTCACTAAAAGCTTTTAGGCTTGCTCGATTCATGGGCATCTGCTTGGAAACACAAGACACTGTCATAGAGGATATTCCTATATTAAGGAGTTACACTCTTATAATGCATAGAAATTCCATAATGTAGGGCATTACGAACTGTATATTAACCTATAATAATGAGAGAGCATCAGGAAGAACTTTGTTCTCATTCTAAATCAATGACACTGATAAAAATGAAGGCGCGACGTGGTCAAAGGTGCACTGAACTTCAGCTGAATTTAAAAGGCCATCAGTTATCGTTATGATGCTTCTATATTGCAAATAAACATTCATTTTATGGTTTGGACAAAACACACTCTAACAATTAAGCCCTATAATACACTATATACAACAGCATATCACATAAGACAGAATGATAATGAAGGCTAGCTTGATTTGTTGATATGTTGAATACAAAGTATTGCAATTTCTGACTGTTTGCTTTGTTTCATAATGCACTTTGCTTTAGCTTACAGCCATGTTTTGTAGTTGTCAGATATGGCAAGCTGTTTAACATGTATTTCTTTAATAAGCCCTTTTTTCTTACAATACTTGTTCTTTATTAATAGTCCAATAGTGAGAATTAAGGGGCTTTTTCTATTTCCAGTAGTATTTATTTGATACCAATTCATGCATGCAGACAACAGTGTGACAAAATGATCCCTGTTCACATCAAACTGCAAAAATAACTAAAAATGCTCCAGGCCAGTAGGTGGTGATGTCACTTTCTAAAAAGACACCAATGCACCTGCACTTATATGGCCCTGTATTCAGACGCTGTTGTTTTTATTGTCAATTAATCACACATGATTATAGAATGAACAATATGCATGTGTGTTATCACCATTTTTCCAGAAATCATGTTTTTGTAGTTTTACACGGAGTTGATGACTGTTTTGTTTTTGTTTTTTTTTAAGCCCACAAATCACTGCTGTCGTATTAATGAACCAAATCTTTTTTACATTTTCAGCTAAAAACCGTGTAGTGTAAAAGGTTCTTTAACTTAAAAACTATTTTCACTGAGAAATTGCACAAATAACTACATAGTAACTGCAAATAATGAATTGAATGAAATGTAACTCTCATGTTTCTTCAATTATATTTGTTTTTACAGTGTTCAATCCAGTCAGTGTTGACTACACTATCTCTATAGTTAATATTTTTTATTTATAAAAAACAAATAGCACATGTAAAAAAATTTTTTAATAAAAACATTATTTAGATTTTAATTAATATTTAATTCTCTTTCAACTAGCAGTTTCTGGAAGACTATTCGTTATTTAGTATTACTTGAACTGCTAGCAATAAAATTACATTATAGTAGCTACATTTTATAGTTTATTAGTAAAAAAAAAAAATACTAACGTTAATAATATTTGAATTGAACTATAAAGCTCTGACCAGTTCAAAACACGACTGTAACGAATGCAGAAAAGGAACACATGGTAGTATCTAAACGCTGTCAGAATGGATGCTTTACTACTTGCTAAAGCTAAAACTGATACTGGTTAGTTTAAATGTTAATTGGGCTTGCCATATAAACAGCTCGCTGGCGATGCACTGACTACATGAAAAAACTTGTCCGGTGGTGTTTACTGTTCCTCACCTGATTGCGCTCGAAGTTTTCCTTTTCAACTTCCAAACTGTTGGCACCGCCAGCTCGACGGCTGAGCACTTTGGGGATTGGGTTTGGGACTTGCTGCATTGAACTCTTGACACGGTCCATTTCTGGAAAGAAAAGTCCAAACTGCGCGAACGACCGAGACTTCCTAAATCAACATAAATAGTGTGTAATAAAAAGAGGCTGACTCCAGCGTTGAGCACGAAAAACCCAAGCCCTCGTCGTTATCACAAAAGGTCATTTTCCTCGTCCACCGCCCATGGATATCATTCCAGCGCTATTCCGCTGTCCGCTCGCGAGCGCGCAAAACACGCGTCTGTGCGCACAATCACAGATCTGCAAGCGAAAACAGCGTGTCAGTGCGCGCGACAGACTGTATACACATCCACTCCAGCAGACTATAGCGGCGCGGCGGCTGTCAGAGGCTCCGCCCAGCGCTGACACACACCGACTGGGGGAAAATCATCAGCTCCCGCCCTGAAAAACAGTTATCTTGACGCTTTAACAAAGTCGGTATTCTTCCGGGTTTGATTTTTTTCCCGGTGATAATTTTACAATGAAAAATAAATAAATAGTTAGATTAGATGTAAGTTATTTTGTAAAACATTTTTTTCATAATGAAACAACCAAAATATATACATATAATTAAAGTTAATTGTATAGATATAACATATAAAAAAGTATCTACAATAAATATTAAATACGTTCAAATAAACTCTTTACAGTTTCCATTTCCACAATGTTACACATGTGGTTTCATAAATGACATGTATTAGTAGATGTGTTTTCTACAGTAAGTATTTGTCAGTTGAATTTTTTAATAGGCCTGCTTTCATTATCAATTTTTATAGCAAAAAATCATATAATAGCACTTTAAGTATGATTAACAAAATATGCTAAATACCCTAGGCTATATTATCTGTAATTTTAAATACAAAACGTAAATAGCAACAAAGTGTCTCATCAAAATGTACATATATTTGCAATTAATTCAGATATAGGCGACACGGTGGCTCAGTGGTTAGAACTGTCGCCTTACAGCAAGAAGGTCGCTGTCCCGAGTTGGCATTTCCATGTGGAGTTTGGATGTTCTCCCCGTGTTCCGGTTTCCCCCACAGTCCAAAGACATGCGCTATAGGTGAATTGAATAAACTAAATTGACCGTAGTGTATGTGTGTGAATGAGTGTGTATGGATGTTTCCCAGTACTGGGTTGCAGCTGGAAGGGCATCCGCTGTGTAAAACATATGCTGGATAAGTTGGCGGTTCATTCCGCTGTGACGACCCCTGATGAATAAAGGGACTAAGCCGAAGGAAAACCTTTTTTTTTTATGTAAATATATTATATGAATATGTAAATAATAATGTTTTCATATATAATATATATAATACAATTGCACGTGGGGTGTATATAAAATATAGTACTTATAGCTATTACAATAATTGTGTATATGAACATGTATAATGCGGTTATACAGTTTTTGGTTACAAATCTTTAAAACAATGATGTTAATGATGTCATGTACATAATGTGTCTTTAATCAAATACATGTTTCTATAGATTCCAACTAGCCTGTTCCACAAAAAGTTTATTTTATATATTCAAAGCTATAAAAATACCTTTCAGGCTGTGTTTAACTCATTCATTCATTTTTCCTTCAGCTTAGTCCCTTTATTCATCAGGGGTCGCCACAGTGGAATGAAACCGCCAACTTATCCAGCATATGTTTTACACAGCAGATGCCCTTTCAGCTGCAACCCAGTACTGGGAAACATCCATACACTCTCATTCACACTCATACACTACAGCCAATTTAGTTCATTCAATTTAACTATAGCACATGTCTTTTGACATGTCTTTTGACCAGAGCACCCGGAGGAAACCCACGCCAACACGGGGAGAACATGCAAACTCCACAATGAAATGCCAACTGGCCCAGCTGGGGCGACCTTCTTGCTGTGAAGCGACAGTGCTAACCACTGAGCCACCATGTTGCCCCGCTGTGTTTAACTTTTACATGTAATTGAATGTGCTACATGCTGTTTCTTTGTAATTATTTGTAATAGCAGTTTCTGTCTGAATTTCTGAAAGCTACACGTTTTCTTTTTAACAGAGCAAGGGCAGATGCCAAACTACAATGATGCCAAATTTGTACTTGATTTCTCTCTTTTCTCATTTGTTTGTATTTGCTGCACCAGTCAATCTCATTATTCCTTTATCAACACATATGACTGTCAAACTTTTATTGTCTGCTGACTCCGCTTGCATAACTATATTAGATAGCGTAGGCATCTGCAGTCTCTATCTTTGTTCTCTCTCTGATGGGCAGAGGCCAGATTCAATTTCCCTGCAAAGCAAATTCTATCAGATGGCCGAGTCAGAGTTTTGTTTCAATGATTCAGTAGAATGATGGTGTGAAGTCATTTTGGTCTTTGCCCTGACTGATCATTATCTTCTCTGCTGTCAGCACAAGATGCAAACCACAGTCAACAACACCATAATGTCAGCCCCGTAACCCTCAATATCCTCTCTGTGTGTTTGCTTTAATATATCTTGTGTGAGAGAAAAAACAATTTCCTTTCGCAATGCATCGATAAAATTAACATATTGCACGGAATGAAGAAAGCACTCAGCCGCCAGAAGGCATGGTTTGCAGGGAATTTACAACATGTTATTTTAATTTCAAAATTCACAGTCGACTAATGGCTTAACGGGGTTTATTGTGTTTTTAATACAACATATTATAAAATAAAATATATGGATTAATATTTATGTTATTAATATGTTACTTTTTAAAGTAAAAAAAAATGATAGGGCGGCACGGTGGTTCAGTGGTTAGCACTGTTGCCTCACAGCAAGAAGGTCGCTGGTTCGAGTCCTGGCTGGGCCAGTTGGCATTTCTGTGTGGAGTTTGCATGTTCTCCCTGTGTTCCCGTGGGTTTCCTCCGGGTGCTCAGGTTTCCCCCACAGTCCAAAGACATGTGGTATAAGTGAATTGAATAAACTAAATTGGCCATAGTGTATGAGTGGGAATGAGTGTGTATGGGTGTTTCCCAGTACTGGGTTGCGGCTGGAAGGGCATCCGCTGCGTAAAACACATGCTGGAATAGTTCATTCCGCTGTGGTGACCTCTGTAATAGAGACTAAGCCGAAGGAAAATTAATGAATAAAAAATGACATCCAACTATAAGAAAACAGTTCCTTTCAGTGTGAGTGGTTCATTTGATAGAGCTTAAATAATAGCTATATAAAAAATTGTAAAGTCCATGTGAAATCAAAATTTACAATGTTTGTTTTGCTCGCGCAACTTTATGCATTGAATTTTTTGTTGTTGTTGTTGTTGTGGGCGACGCGGTGGCGCAGTGGGTAGCACGTTTGCCTCACAGCAAGAAGGTCGCTGGTTCGAGCCTCGGCTGGGTCAGTTGGCATTTCTGTGTGGAGTTTGCATGTTCTCCCCGTGTTCGCGTGGGTTTCCTCCGGGTGCTCCGGTTTCCCCCACAAGTCCAAAGACATGCGGTATAGGTGAATTGGGTAAGCTAAAAAATTGTCCGTAGTGTATGTGTGTGAATGAGTGTGTATGAATGTTTCCCAGTGATGGGTTGCAGCTGGAAGGGCATCCGCTGCGTAAAACATATGCTGGATAAGTTGGCGGTTCATCCCGCTGTGGCGACCCCAGATTAATAAAGGGACTAAGCCGAAAAGAAAATGAATGAATGAATGTTGTTGTTGTTGTTATTTTAGTAATCTTCAATCAAATTCTGACCATTTGCTTCAGCCACAATATTCTTGACCACACCTCTCTTACTGTTAGTTTGCTATGAGGGAATGATGCGCAAAAAGATAGCCACGCCCCCTACTCAATATTCAGTTTGGGTTGGAAGTACATCAACTTGCTGAAATAAATGTCTCTGCAACTTCCGCTTCATGCAAGCTTTATTAAGACAAACTTTTATAAAAATGTTGCTATGTGGTTGCTAGGGTGTTGATAGGCTGTTAGGGTTTTCTGTGTTGCTGTTACATTGTTGCTTGTGTTTTTTGGGGATGGCTAGAGTGCTGGTGGTTGCTAGGGGATTCTGGGTGGTTGCTAGGGTTTTGCTATGTGACTGTTCTATGAGGTTGCTTAAAAGTTTTGAAGTGGTTCCTCATAGTTGCTATTGTGTTGCTAGTATGCATTATCACTTTTGCTACAATGCAGCTTCTGCATAATAACAGTTCTTTGATGGCATGAAAATGTGCTGTCTCAAAAATGAATAAAGGTGAATAAAGCACCAGAAGGGGCACTAAACCTTTATCAACTTCAATAAATAAACTGTTAATATTCTTAATACAGATGTAATGAGGTCACAGGTGTATGTGGTTCAACCAATCAGAATCAAGCATCAGAACTATCTATAAAAATGATGTACACTGTCCTAAAAAGCAATATTGTCCCACTTAGTGTGACGTGTCTTGACACAATTTGATGTCTGACATTTGCACAGTGCATGTTGCATGCAGAAAATATTCAGAATCAGATGTAAACAAACCTTATGACCTACATATATGTTTAACAAGCACTTTACTATCATATCTTAATAAAAAGAACAGTATAACTGCAGAATTTAGATATTTTATAAATAGAACTTAGATAGAGATCTTTTATAAATGTATTATAATCTCATAAATGTAAGAATGTAATACATAAATTATGATAATACTTTAAGCATAACTTGTTTATCTTAAAATATAAATAGACTATAAAAGCCCGGGTGGCTGATAATTACAGGGCATAAATTTAGTCATGAATTTCAGAATTCAGGAAATATTCTGTGGTTTTAAATTAAGCTTTCATTAATTCACCTAAACTAATGTTTGTTCCAACTGGGATATTCATAAAAACAAAACAATGTAGGAACCAACGTACTTGTTTTAATGTAGCTACATCTAGTGGTTATACAACGCTACTACACTTACTAGACAGACATATTTCAATATTTTATCTGTGTTTACAACATTTACCAATTGAGCTGAAGTGTACAAAAATATATAGACCTTTTTGAATACAACCTATAGAAAAATAAAAGGTTCCAAATAGCAACCGTTTTTGCTTTCCCCAAAGAATCTAACAGGTTTTATAAAAGAAAAAATATTTTATATGGTGTGAACCAAAAAAAGGGATAGTTTTCTCAAAAATAAAAATGGGACATTCTACCAGAAACGTACATTTTCACTTATAAAATACAATTTAATGGTGGCCGGTGGCGCAGTGGGTAGCGCTGTCGCCTCACAGCAAGAAGGTCACTGGTTCGAGCCTCGGCTGGGTCAGTTGGCATTTCTGTGTGGTGTTTGCATGTTCTCCCCGTGTTGGCGTGGGTTTCCTCCAGGTGCTCCAGTTTCCCCCACAAGTCCAAATACATGCACTATAGGTGAATTTGGTAAGCTAAATTGTTCGTAGTGTATGTGTGTGAGTGAGAGTGTATGGGTGTTTCCCAGTGATAGAGCTGGAGGGGCATCCGCTACATAAAACATATGCTGGATAAGTTGGCGGTTCATTCCGCTGTGGCGACCCCCGATTAATAAAGGGACTAAGTTGAAAAGAAAATGAATGAATGAATGAATGATAGAACACATCCTTGATCACTGTCAGCTTCTCCTCCATCAAATGATGTCTCATCCGAGTCATCATAGCCTTAAACGTGTATTGCACGCATTTCACATTTAATGCAAATGTGACAGGACTCACAGAAACAGAGAGACAATTGTAAATTTATTTGTATTGTATATTTGTAGTATTTATTTGTAGAATTTATTTATAATTTCATATTTTTAATCAATTGATGTGAATGATAACAACTTAAACTTGTTATTTCTGAAGTTTTTTTTCTCTAAATAACAGTTTTTAGCATAACAAAACTATTAAAGCTGTAGGTTCAATTGGGCTGAGGACAAGGACAATGACAGGATTTGTAAATTTGTAAAGTGTTTTTAATAAAGAACAAAAATCTGAGAACCAAATTAATGACATATTCCTTTACAGAACAACTCACAGAAATCAACCATCAGTGCATTTTAGAAGTTTTTGGGATGAAATACTTTTTATTCACTGCATTTATGTTTTTATTTCAGTGACAGATAATGTACGTTTCTGGTAGAATGTCCCAAATGTCTTTTTATTTTTCATGAATTTAAACTTTTATGAATTTCTTTCTTCTGTTGAACACAAAACAAGATATTCTGAAGAATGTTTTTTCCAACATTCTTCAAAATATCTCAAACAGGTTTGAAACAAGTGAGGGTGAAAATGAAAATGCAGAATTTTCATTTTTTGGTGAACTATCCCTTTAATTACTTTGTTGTTGTTGTTGTTGATGTTGTTTTGTAAATACTCTTCTTCTTTTAGGACACGCTAAATGGATGACATGTCAGTGACAAAAGTGACAGTAAAGACATTAATGTTGCTAAATATTTTATTTAAATAACATTCTGTTACTTTGAACTTAATTCATCAAAGATCCTGGAAAACACCATATCACAGTATCCATAAAAAGTGAAGCAGAATTTTGTTTTCAACTGATAATTACTGAGCATGAATTATAAATTATCATACATAGTAGAGCAGCAAATCAATTATTTCTGAAGGATCATGAAAATGAACAATGTGAAAATGATGCTTAAATTTCAGCTTTGAATTATAGGCACACATTAGGCCTACATATTCAGATATGGTTTCTTTACACTTTTATTTCACAGTATGACGAATTTACTGAGCACGGGGCTTCTTTCAGTTATTTTCCTCAGATTCGTTTTTTGTATGTGTATTCTCATTTATGCGTGTATTTTCGAGATGCTGAAGAAGAGTGATCTCATCCATTAAAGGTAATGATGTCAGACGGATGACAACATTTTCAAAATGACAAAGTCCTTGTGACGATGGTCGATGACTTTTAGCCTATATTTTATGCCCTGATACAACATATTCGCTTTAATTCACCTGTACAGACACTATGTGTGAACTTCAACCTAGATTACACAATAATTAGGTCAATAAAACCGGAAGTTGCTACAGTATGTCAGCTGCTAACGTTACGTAGTTTTTGTAAAACATGTTTCAGATGTCAAACTGCACCAAATTGCACAAACTGTGTTATGTTTTTAATTGTGTATTATAAACGTTTGAGAACTACTGCTTAACCGTCAAATGAAGCTTCCAAACACCGGTTTATGTCATTTTCATGGTCACACCGTGAAATCCCCGACCTTTGATCTACATTGCTCGTAGTGACGTCATCTTCAGTCTATCGCCACAGTTCCTTCCTATAAAATCTGAAGCAGTCGCTCAATCCTCATTACAGCAACTGAGAAACACTTCATGAGCTTTCTTCTGCACTTTAAACTGCACAACAGGTAAAAAACTGTTTCTGTTCTGTTTCTAGTGCCTGTAGCTTATGTAGGCTATACATATTTTCATGTTTAATGTGCTCTCCCAACATAGGCCTATGTGTGTTGTTTAGTCTACTGCTTTAAATCATATTTGTTATTTTTAAATAGAAGAAAGAGATGTCAGTTTGCTAACAACTTGAACGATTTTCTTTTGCAGATTTTCTGCTAATATGGGTTCTATGGAGGACGTGAATAACCAGGTGTGCCATTTTAATCCTCATTTATAATGTTGAATATTTCTGTGTGTGATTGTCTTTTTATTTATTTGGTAGTGTAACAAAGCAAGCATGACAATACATCAATTTAAAGATTCAGAGAGAAATAATACAAAGAGTAAATAATACTTCAGAGTATTTTAAAAGAAGCACAACATACTGTTAACCAACGGTCGCAAGTTATCACATGGAGTGATACATCTTCCATTTACAACAAGTCTTTTAAAGCTTGGGCTGTTTTACTACAATAAGTCACAGTGTGTGTTCTAGCCGCTTCTAGTGCTGCAATCAAAACATTGTTTTGAAAAGAGAGTAGACAGAATCTTTTAAGATCCGTGTCAGGAGTAAAACAAATGCTGTAAAATAGTTTTGTTTAGTTTTTTGAAGAAAAGATGTTTCATTTAAAATGTAAAAATGATGTTGGATGAAATGTGACTGAATCTTCTCATCCCTGTCTATTTCTTTCTAGAATGTGGTTGCCCGAATTGTTCACCTTCCTCTGGTTGTTTCCACCTACGACATGGTGTCAAATGTGTACTTCAACACCAAGAACAACCACCCGTACCTGAAGTCTGTGTGTGAGGTTGCTGAGAATGGTGTCAAATCCATAACCTCAGCTGCCTTTCACAGTGCTTTACCAATCATTGGCAAACTGGAGCCTCAGAGTAAGTCTATTGTTGTTTGCAGGGTGAGATGAGGGCGGATTACAGTGTGACTGTGCTTTGACCGAACTTTTTTTTGTAGTCTCTATGGCAAATGACCTGGCGTGCAAAGGACTGGATAAGATAGAAAAGACTCTGCCGATTCTACACAAGCCATCTGAACAGGTAAATAGTCACCATGGGAATCAAGTTAAAAGTTTTTGTTTTGTTTTTTTATTAATAATAATACTTCTCAAAATTAATGTGTGCTCCTATTCGTTTATCATAAATAATGATAACTTCCACCTTCTCTTGCAATAACATGTTCAGCTCTTTTCTGATCACGTGTTTACTGGCATGGGGACAAACTGTCTCACATGACATCACAGTAATAAAGAGCATTAGTAACCACTCACTTTTCCAGCGGCATTTTTCTTCCATAAGAATTTATCAAATGTTATAAAACATTAATACAACCAACCAGATATGATGTGCATCACAACATTGCAAACCTTTTAATTAAAGTAAAAAAAATGAAGGCAAGGCAAGTTTTCATTTTTTTAACCTTGTTGTTTAAAATAATTGTGTTTAACAGCTAAATTTGAGGTAAAAAAAAAAAAAGTACATGATACAATTATTTTTAAAAATCCACCAATCAGAGAGTAATAGTGAGCAAATTAAACCAAAAATGTATCTTTAGCTCTGCCCATTCATTATTACACCGTATTACACTCAACCCATAGTGTAATAATCAGGTTTTAAAACCATTAATTTTCTCAATTAGGACACTGAAATTTAACAATAACTAACTAAATCTTTAAAGACAGACCTGTTAATAAAGTTGCCAAAGCCGTTATTCATTCAAATTCTTTTTTTTTTTTTTTTACCTTTTTGATTAAGATAATCGTGTTTAACAGCTAAATTTGAGGTGAAAAAGTACAAGATAATTTTTTTTTTTAATCCACAAATCACTAGTAACAGTGAGCAAATTGCAACAAAAATTGATCTTTAGCTCTGCCCGCACATAAACCACAATGAATAACATAAAAGATTCATGCTGTGCTATCTAAAAACGTTTATATACTATAAAAAATATAAATAAAAATATATAGAAAAAAATTATTGCGGCTGGAAGGGCGTCTACTGCGTAATAGTTGGAGTAGTTGGCGGAATAGTAGGCGGTTCATTCCGCTGTGGCGACCCCTGATAAATAAGGCACTAAGCCAAAGGAAAATGAATGAATGAATGA
>CAIGQV010019070.1:22155599-22219163 GCA_903798115.1 Danio jaintianensis | reverse complement strand
TATATATATATATATATATATATATATATATATATATATATATATATTAACATTTATTTTCTGAGCAGTTTAAACGACAGAGTGTGTTATTTTATTGAATATGTTAGACCTAGCCTATATTGTTATTGTTTTTTCTGTTTAGAATCGATCTTTATTTGATGGATAATAAGCAAGCTACTATCTGCATCGGTCTGCATCCTGTCCTCGGCTTTATCCATAGACTGTAAAAAATAGGCTATGCCCAGTCTGTGTTTGAGCGTAAGAAGAGCGCGCTGCCTCCTCTCAGTTTCATATTCCTGAATCCTCTGAGCAGCTGTTTACGCACACGCACTCTGCTGAAACGAAACCTAAACTCAGTCCGACTCCGGCGACAGTTCTGGCACACATTAGCAAGACTTAAATCCATTTGATATCGAGCAACATGTATAAATTAGTTGTTTTTTTAAGATACATTTACATTACTCTCACTCGTGTTTAATGTTTATGCATATGTTGTATAGGAGGAGCATAGGGTAAACATTTTAAGAATTTTAAGAACATTTTTCTCAGAATGCCTAAAATCTCCTATATATATTCTATTAATTTGCTGATATGAAGACGTTTCATACCCGTTTATTCTGTCCATCTTGGCTTTGTGCGGCTCCTGTTGCTGCATGAGAAAGTGTGACTGTAAACAGCTCAGAAGCGGGTTATATAGGCTAGCTGCACCGTCTCTCTTCATTTCTCAAAAACGAAACTTAACATTATAGGTAGCCTAATGGTGGAAACTAATTGGAACTCCACCTTATTTTCCCGTTAACAACCACACACACACACACACACACACACACACACACACACACACACACACACACACACACAATCATTATACACACACACACACACACACACACACACACACACACACACACACTATTTGATTTAATCAGGGTGCAGCCTTAAAAACTAGTCTAGTAATAATAATTAATAGGCTATTCTATGACTTGTGTATTAAATGATCTTTGGTCAGAAATAGTTGTTCACACATTTTTTGTGGGCTATATGCTGTCTTAAACTAATATTGTAAACAAAACTCTTCTTTGAACACACTGTAAAAAGCCATTAGTTACTTATTAGAAGCACATTGCCTTAAAATCGACAAGTAGACTTTAGTAAACTCATGTAACTTGGAACTGTTGAGTTGACAACTTAATTTTTAACTTAAATTTTTATAATTATGCAATTAGTTAATTTAATTAATATTTTTAAGATAACTGTTTTACTCACTTTTTAAAGTAAATTAAACACTTTTACATTGCAAATTAAAGTGCAAGTTCTACAAAGTGTAAGATTATTATGACTAGCTTAATGCATTCTGACTTCTTTAATAAGAAACATAATCTTTCATTATAGGATTGAAAACAAATATGTTTCTAATTCTGAGTATAAAAGTTTTAGAGTTGTCCAACTTTGTCTGGATTTAACATGTTAGTTTTGAAGTAGTTTCTATAATTATGTTGGCCTATTCATGCTGACATTTAAGCTTATTATTTTAATAATGGGCTGAGAAAGTATTGCATGCAGGTGTGCCCACATTTGGTTATAAGTGCTTGGTGTTTCAAGATAAATGGTATAATTTGTTTAATTTTTTTGCTGTTAAAAAAACAAAGGGATGCAAATTTGCATATTTTCAAGACGTCCTTTTGACAGTCTAGCAATACACATTGTTTATTAACAATGCTTGAACAATAACAGAAAGGCATACTTTTTAAAATTACACAAAAGACTCGGGTAACAATCAGTTTACATTCACAATCTTAACATTAATTCATTCATTTTCTTTTCGGCTTAGTCCCTTTATTAATCCGGGGTCGCCACAGCGGGATGAACCGCCAACTTATCCAGCATATGTTTTACACAGCGGATGCCCTTCCAGCTGCAACCCATCACTGGGAAAACAATCTTAACATCCACATTAATAATAATAATAATAATAATGCAAAACTCAATCATTCATTTTCTTTGTTCGGCTTAGTCCTTTTATTCATCAGGGGTCGCCACAGCGGAATGACCCACCAACTTATCCAGCATATGTTTTACGCAGCGGATGCCCTTCCAGCCGCAACCCATCACTGGGAAACACCCATACACTCTTGCATTCACACTCATACACTACGGCCAATTCAGCTTATTCAATTCACCTATACTGCATGTCTTTGGACTGTGGGGGAAACCGGAGCACCCAGAGGAAACCCGCGCAAACACAAGGAGAGCATGCAAACTCCACACAAAAATGCCGACTGACCCAGCGACCTTCTTGCTGTGAGGCGATCGTGCTACCCACTGTGCCACCGCGTCGCCCTAATACAAAATTATGTAATTAAATAAATAAAAAAATATATAAAAAATAAAATGATAAAGAGAAATAAGTGGTGGAGTACAAATTCTCAAAATATGAAACCAAAATCCTCTAATAAGATATATAAATATCTTGCTTTTTGACTTTTGGATTGAATAAGGAATAATTTATCAAAATCGTACAAAGCTGTCACCTGACAAATAATTTTCAGGGAAAAATTCTGCCATTGTTTTCTCTCCCTCCTCTTGTTCCATACTCACTTGAGATTCTTTGTAGTGTTAAACACAAAAGAATATATTTTGAAGAATGCTGTAAACTGGTAGCCATTGGCTTTGTATTTTTTATTTATTTTTTTGCTGCTATGGATATTATTTTTCTTTTGTGTTCAATAAAACAGGAAAATCATATATCAGAGCGAATGTAATAGTAATATATTAAATATAGGTGTAAAAACTAAAACGAACATACAAAAAATAGCAAAACCATTCGATAAGAAATAATTTAAACTAAACAAAACAATTTAAAAAACAATTAAAATCAAACCTAATAAAAAAAAATCATAATCTGAATCATGGAATCAACTAATTGAACTAGAAGTTACAACAAACAGCCTCATCGACCATATTTACACAGCAATAAAAAAAAATATTATTATTGTTATTATTATTATTTGTTTATTTTTTTTAAATGCTCTCTCGTTCATGTGGTGTTTGGATTTGGACCGGTTCATTACAAACGAACTGATCAAAAGAACCGATTCGCGGAAATTCGTACTTAAAAAAAAAGAGTCTCGCGATACATCAGATTACATACCAGCAAATTACAGTGTGCGATAGAGACAGGTAAGATGGCGGCGCAGGAGACTCAAGCAACACAGCAGTCCTCCGTAAGCAACGGAGAGGTAAGAATAACCGAAATGACAAGATGTAGCCGTCAGTTAAACGTGTCAACGAACAGGTTTAGTACAGTCCACGAGAGTAAAGACTTGTTTCGCTTCCGTTTTAAAGAAGAAAACAAGATTGCCGGTCTGAATCAGCGACCCCTTTAATTCAACATGCAGTGGGGGGAGAAACGCTGCCTGAGTCACGAAGGGTCTTTCCGATTGTGTGGCTTATTTTAACCGACAGGTCTATTTTTTTAAAACACAACAAAGCTTAATTTAATACCATGTATATATATATATGCATACCTTACCGGCTGTATTTTGAAGGCTAGTAAACTACTGCTCGCCTTGACAGCATTTTAGCCATCATCTAGTTTGAACGCACCTTTAATGTCCTTAACGTTATGATGTCTAGATATACAGCTAAGTAGGCTCTGAGAAATAGCTTATATTGTAGATGACTGTTCAGAATTGTAATTAAGTGTGTTATATGCTAATGACTGTATGAGTTGATCAGTGTTAGCATGTAAGCTAACTAGCTGCTTGGCTCTCCTGTTAGCTTCACATGTCAAAGCAGTTTAAAGATGGCAGTATTGTGCAATCCTGGTCATTAATCTTCCAGTTAGACCGTATAGTGACACAATAGCACGTGTCTTTGTGTGGATGGAGGAACTGTGGTGGTGGTGACTGTTTTTGTAATGATTATAGCATATTGTGTGTAGTCAGCTACTTAGGTAATAGGTTTAAGTCAGGGGTGGTCAGATTTGATCCTGGAGATCTGCTTTCATGTAGATTTCTAATGTATTATCTTTTTTCTTGTGAACATCAGGACTTGATCGGACAACGTGATTTGAGTTGGATCTTAACTCTCAGGATGACAGATCAGGGCTGAGAACTTGCATTGGGTTAGCGAGGTTAGCTTTGCTTGTCTTGATGAATAACCCAGTGGTTACTGATTACACAGGTTATAAAGGTCATGTATGTGTTATGAATCATAAACGCTACTCTGGTTCACTAACATTTTTTCCAAAACAATGTGGGCTGCCAAATGTAAGTAGATGACAGTTTCTCAGTAGTTTTGTGGATTTCTTATTAAGCGTAATGATTTTATGGACAACACAGAAAACTGGTTTGATATAATTATTTAATTTGAAATGTGTGGTTTTAGTTTTTACCTTAATCTCTTGTTTGTTGTCTAATCATGTTGGAGTGACTGTTAATGGTGTGGGGGTTTAATTACTTCTATTGACAACACCGCTTTAGGGTCTCCATCTTTTCTAAATAGTTTTTTTTTTCATCTGATTAAGTCAATCTATTAACCATGTCAACAGAAAACTACAATGCACTTTGATTTAGGTGCATATTTAGAACAATAGTGGTCTCATGACAGAGCCTTGGGGGACCCCATATTTAGAATGAGTGTTGGCAGTGGTTAGCTGACCATCTGACCCTGCCTGAGGTCTATTAGTAAGTCAGTCCAGGAAACATTGATATAGAGTTTTATGTTGAATAAATCCTCTACACAAGTGTGTAAATGCAAATGTTAAAAGCAACCAAATGCTTACTTTGCATGTTACATTCAGATCACAATTTCTAAAAGTGTTGTTGGTATGTTTTTATATTCTGCATGTTTCTGGCACTATGTTTAGGCACCGTCACTGGACTTGGTGACAGGCCTTTTGGGACCTGTTGTCTCAAAGCTGTTAGCTCTAATCTCCAGACATCTGGAATGTAACTGGAATCATTTGTAAATCAGATTCCCATCTTCTGCCTCCATTTATTTGACCTAAATCCAGTCAGAAGCAATTCTATGCTCATCCTGCCGTTAAAAAGATTTAAGTTTAACGTTTACCCAGTAGTGTCAAATCCAAATAATTTTTTTACTGGACAATTGTTTTTTAGCGGATCAACAACAAACAGTGGGAATACAGAGGTACATAAAAGGTGCAATGGTTGCTTTATGGACTTGAAATTACATTTATGGAAGTAATATCTTTGTTTCTAGGTTGTTTGAAACTGGTCATTTTTTGTTTTGATTTAAGCTTTCTTATCAGCCTCCTATCACTTGAATCAGTCTGAAAAATTATAAGCTTTTTTTCTCTTCAAAATTATCAAAGCACCAGTTTGACTGTACCTGCATATTACACTGTAAAAAATGCTGGGTTCCACACAATTTCTTCATGTTGTCTCAACACAAATTGATTAAGTTAACTTGATCGTTTTTACAAAATTAAGTGGATTGAACATAAAACAATTACGTTTACACTACGTTTACCCCCCCCCCCCCCCCCCGCCCCAAAAAAAGATTGTATGTTAAAAATTGTGGTTAAACTCGTATTAAATAAGTAGTTTGAATAAGCGGGTAGGTGTGTAGGTTTTGTGGTATGGGAGAGATCGGTTTTGATTTTTCAAATATGTTGATTATCAGTAAACATTCATTTAGTACTGGGTTATAGTTGGGCTTTGGATTGTAGTTCTGTATGTCAGACAGGTTTATTTGAATCGTATAAATTAAAGAGATAATGGAATATTTATTCTTTTCGATGTTGTGTTAATGATCAATTATTTAACTGAAAGGTTTTTCAAAGTATACATTAATAAATATAAAAATAATTACAATTATTAATTTTATTATTTACAGATTTGTCTGTAAAAAAAAATGTGGTTAAAGGCACAAAAATAAGTGCTTTTGTGATCTGGATCTGATTTCATAGTGTACAATGTAGGGCTGCATGATTAATGGAAGGTGATTGTTGTGCACATTTTTTCTGTAAAGCCACTTCTCTAATAAGTAGTAAATTGCCAGCAGGTTCAGATGGAGCAGCATTTACTACACATGTTCGTAGTTCACTAACAAGCTATGCAATATCACTTTTATTATCGTAGATGGTTTATTCATGTGATAATGAAATTGAAGATATTGACTGTTTGTGCAGCTTCTCCGTGATCTATGGCTTTGTCGCTGCTACATCTAAAAGCATGTGAAGATACCACATTTCATACATTTTTACTCCAAACTCACTTCATAGCTTAAGTCGATTGTTTAAATCTTTCTGTGAGAAGATTGAATGAAAGCAGCTAAATCTTTGTTTTATTCAGCAGCCACTATAGGGATTTCATGTAGACTTCGTGGGTATTTGGAATTTCACCTGAGAGTGCCTTCTGGCCTTTGAAGGAGATTTACTACTGATCACAGAACCGTGCTTCCCTAACAAGATGTGCATGACAACCACAGCGTTTGCTTAATTGCAGTTGCGATTTCTTTCCATCTTGTTGTTCAGCCTTAGTACAATGTATACTAAACGTTTTGCATGTATAATTAATTATCACTAAATGTTTTGTGCAGGTGAGCAGTAATGGGGCAGCTGCTTCAGGTCAGGTAGCTCAGACAGGTGCGACTGCACAGGACCCTCAACAACAACAACAACAACAACAGCCCAGTGCCTGGCAGGTGATTAAAGGGGTCCTATTTAGGTGAGTTCAGATTTTGCAAACCTAAATTATGTTTAACTCATAACTTTTCCCCCCTGGTGTTCTCATATGTGTAAAAGCTATAGTATGTAACACGCTCTCTAGCTGTTAATAAAACAATAATTCATGCCTTTTTCAGAACTACTACTGTTTATTGATGTGAAGAGAAGAGTCACACAGGTTCATAGCTACTCCACAGTATGGGTTGATCGAACAGATGTAAAATAATATGAATATAAACACTTTTTTTATAGTTTGACCATAGTTTAAATATACATTTTGTAGCCTTTTTGTGGTTTTGTTGTGATTTTAGAACTCTGTATTTTGTATGCTAACATTACAGATGTTTGAGCTGGGTTTGCCATTGGATTTCAGTACACTTAAATGGTTTTATTTTATAATATTAATGCAAAGTCAGTGTTATAACAGTCTCACACGTCATGCAAGCAGATTTTTGCTGAACATCTGATGCTTTGGAACACAAAACTGAAAAATCTTTGGGAGTTACAAAGTTATGATATAATTGTATGAATTCTAAAGGGTTTCTATGAAATTTATCTCATTCTTTATTGGTCCTCATAGAAACAATATGGAAGAAGAAAGCCATGGTGTTTACTTTAGTGACAGCTTAGGATGATCAGCTAAATGTGTGATTTTCAGAAGTATGTGGATAGACTCTTTAAAAGCCATCCAAGAGATTTACATGCAGTACTTTTGTAGCTACATCAGCATTATATTTACACTCTCCTAAACTTGATGCTGAGCATAAAAAAATCTGATTAAATGTTTTACATGTCAGTTAGACAACTTCTGTGCTGTTGTTGGCAAATGAAAGAGTCTGCAAAGAGTCCAGACCATCTCCCATGAGTCTGAAACTCTGGCTGTGCTCAACTTTTGATTTTAATGACATATCTGGCATTGCTGTATTATGAAAATTAGGTTACCGCTTTTACTGGTATTACCAGATAGTATCATGATATTGTAACAACCCGAGTTTGAGCCCTGTGGCCTGCATTACTCAATAGACATCCCCTGAGGGGGAAACAACTGAACTCCAGAGCTGTTCTGACTGCTCTAATTGATGTCAAGGGATTTGCATTCTTAATATTTCACACTTACGCAATATTTAAAGTATATTGTCACAGTTACAGCATTTGCCTTCTCCAAAGGTGTTTCTCCAAAATTTACTTTACTCGTGCCAAAGGGGCCAATATAACTTTTTAAAAAATTCTTACATCATAGTTGATAGTTTAAAGTAGCAGTGTTGCATCATGAGGTTTGGGATTGCACTTCCTGAACATCATAGGACTGAAGTCTAAAGTTAACCCCCTCGTGTTTTTTATCCAGGATTTTTATCATCTGGGCTATAAGCAGCTGGTTCCGCAGAGGTACATCAACCCCAGATCCCAACACTCCTGCTGGAGCTCCACGAGTGCCCAGCCGAAACCTCTTCCCCAAGGACACCCTTATGGTATTCATGGCGTTTCACTTATAACAACATAAGCAGGATATTTAATGAAGCACATAACCAAATCCAAAGTAGGTTCAGGTTTGATAACCGTCACCTGTCTGTTTACAGGATTTATATGTATATATCTCTGAGAGTGAGATATTTACAGATTTTAACAATACAGAAGAATTGTTCTGGTACCAGCAAGATCTGGTTTATGGAGAGTGGACCACAGGGGACTCGGGAGATGGCTGCTATGAATATTACAAAGAGCTGGACCTCTCTGAGGTGGGACATGTTTGCTTTCTGTAAATGTGAATGCGATAGGTTTGAGACATGCATGGTTTGGAAGTGTATGAATGCGTGTACTTGACTATATATAACCACTTCGCACATCCGTATTGTTTTGGTGATTTTCAGTAAATGTGCCTACTAAGCTTTGACCTACACTAAAAAGACAAGTATGTTTAAAGGTTGTGGTTAGCAAACTCTTTTAGCATTTAATGGGATGTTTCATTTTCTAAAGACTTTCAAAACTCAACTTTTTTTGACTATTTAACTTTTTTGAAAAAATCAATGTTTTATTTGTTTGCCAATTAAAAAATCTTTTTAAAAATGTCTCTCAGCTGTCTTAAAATGCATATATGCTGATCAAGGGAATCAAAACAAATCTTTTTAGATCTTGGTATATCTAAAACGCATATGTGGCTATGTACACCCCAAACATTCATATGTCTTATACAAACCCTTGTCTTGAATAACTGTGCCTCTGAGTAACAGTCTGCCTCTGTTTGTTCATGTAGAGTGTGAAGCAGAATGGCTCGATATACATCCACATTTACTTCACCAAGAGTGGCTTCCACCCAGACCCCAAACGCAAGGGCCAGTACCGCAGACTATCCACAGTACATGCCACTCGAAGTGAGTTTGTGTAGTTTTTTTTTTCTTTTTCGTTCATGGTCTCTCACCACTGGTACATTTCAGTTTTTTCGTGTTCACACATTTGGCTGTGTCAGCAGGCCTGTAATAACAAATTATCAGCGCATGGATGAACCAGCTTAAAAGCCTAAAGCCTGTTTTCACACACTTCCTTTTCAACAGTGCTCAATAAGTACAAGAGGAGGAAGTTCCTCAAGACCAAAAACCTGTTAACAGGAGAAACTGAAGCTGATCCAGAAATGATCAAGGTAAATATTAAGATGCATATTCATCAAGTTGACAACACTAAATTATAGAACAGAATATATAAACAGCTTATATCAAATGCCAAATTGGTTACTATGGGTTGAGTCATTTGTATTTATTTAATAATGATGCAACCAACATGTAATTACTGTCAAGCTCCCCTTACCATGAAACATAATTTATTAGAATATGAAAGTTTAAGTATCATTAGATTTTGAATGTTTTAAAAAAAGGCATCAACCGGAAGAATTTTAAGTTATTTATTAAATATTGAATTGAAAAATCATGTTAAACTTTTAATATACATTTTTGTGTAACTTATTTATTTCTATTTATATATTTGTTTGAGTATAATCTCTTATTGAAATATGAAGTTGTTCTTATCATGTAATCTTTTAATGTATATTGATTTTGCCATTAAATAACCATAAGTTACTGATGTGGCAATAAATAAATAAACCAACAATCAAACAATATAAACGGCCACTAAAAACCACCTACTCTCAGACTATATCATAGTTGTGGGATATATTGTTAAAAAAAGTGCACGAAAACAAGGTATTCATACATTGCTGTGCTAAAACACACAATATAAAATTGTAGCCGTTCATTTACTTTTTTATTCACTTGCTTTCCCACTTGCTCATAAAAAGTTTGTTCATTCAATAGCACTCCTGCAAAAATATTGTACAGCATAATGAAAATTGAAAGAAAAATGGAAAAAAAGAGACACATTTGAACATGTTAATACCAACTCGAAACGATAATGGCAGATCACCACTTGTGAACAGAAATTTGAAAATGTTAGCATCAGGTTGAATCAGAAGTCAGAGAACAGTTTTGATTTGACTTATTCACTGTCTTATTGTTTATAATGGCTTTCATTGCTGTTCATTTTGGGATTGTCTTCTCAATAAAATATATTTATATACATGATGTGCAGTTTCTAAAGTTTAGGGTTTTTTTGTGCGTTCTCAGAGAGCTGAGAGTCATGGCCCTGTTGAGATCATTTCCCATTGGCATCCAAACCTCACTATCAATATGGTGGATGATCACACAGCTTGGGTGAAAGGCTCTGTGCCCCCTCCCCTTGACCAGCGTAAGTGTTTTGTTTTGGGGTTTTTTGTGACCCAACCCATAGATTGATCTAGAATTGCGTGTAGTTAAACACAGCACTTTTGTTCCTCTCAGATGTGAAGTTTGATGCAGTGAGTGGAGACTACTATCCCATTGTTTACTTTAACGACTACTGGAACCTGCAAAAGGACTATTTCACCATAAATGACACCCTGCAAAACCTGCCCCTTCGTCTCACATACTGCCCCCTGTCCTTGTGGCGCTGGCAGTTATATGCGGCCCAGAGTGCCCGCTCTCCTTGGAACTTTCTGGGCGAGGAGACTTATGAACAGTCAGACGAGGACCAGGATTCTGTTAAGGTGTGTTCTGAGCTCATGAAAATATCTCTGTTAGGACTGTAGAAGGGTTTGTTGTCTACAAAAAACGATTATGTCTAAAACATGAAAATAGTCTTTGATGCAGCCTGTAACGCAGTGATGTCATGTAAACACTACGTCACGCACATTGAAGTGTGCATGCGCAATGTGATGCACTGCATGGCTGTGTCCTAAATTGCATACTTCCATACTATATAGAATGTACTTTTCTAACCGTTGTGTAGTAAATTCAAATGTAGTACATTCTCGAGTAGTGTCCATTACTTTAGTCCAGTGTTTCCCAACCCTGTTCCTGGAGGCACACCAACTGTACATGTTTTGGATGTCTCCCTTATCTGACCCATTCATTTCAGGTTTTGGAGTCTCTTCTAATGTTCTGATGAGTTGATTCAGGTGTGTTTGATTAGGGAGAGGTTGAAAATGTGTAGAGGGTGATACGCTGGCTCAGTAGGTAGCCTCACAGCAAGAAGGTCGCTGGTTCGAGTCCCGGCTGGGTCAATTGGCATTTCTGTGTGGAGTTTGCATTTTCTCCCCGTGTTCTTCCTCCGGGTGCTCCGGTTTCCCCGCCAGTCCAAAGACATGTGCTATAGGTGAATTGGATGAACTAAATTGGCCGTAGTGCATGAGTTTTCCCAATACTGGGTTGTGGCTGGAAGGGCATCCGCTGTGTAAAACATATGCTGGAATAGTTGGTGGTTCATTCCACTGTGGCAACCCTGATAAATAAGGTACTAAGCCGAAGGAAAATGAATGAAAATGTGTAATGTTGGTGTGCCTTCAGGAAAAGTGTTGGGAAACCATGCTTTAGTCTGTAAACCTATTCTCTGATTCACACTCTAGAGCTGAAGGTGGCGGTAATCCACCAAAACTTTGGATGCCAACCACCTTAAAAATACAAGAAGAAAAAGATGATGACGTCCATTACGTAGTTGACGCTGTAACCTGCATACTTGCTGTGGTGGTTGGGTTTGGGGTGGTTGTAGACATTAATAACACACACTGTAATGTGTAATTTAATTAATAATACAAATAATTTTCGTTTCTAGCAACAACCACTCAAGTATGCTCATTGATGTAATAAAAGTAACTATTCTACACGTGTGCCTTCATGAAATCAAAATACAACAGGGCAGTCGCTACGCATGCGCGCTAACATGTTCTTGACGTCGAGATGTTTTGTCACCGTGCTATAGGCTGCAGCGAGGGGTGTCTTAAAACATGTTTAAAAGCATTCACTGTTTGATGAAGCCTGGTAAAATGCAGTTAGAAATACCCTATAGTTCAAGTAAAAAATACAAAAAAGTCACTTTTTATTTTAATACAGTTAAGCAAGAGTGGCGTTTTTACACAATGTCCACACTTGATTATGATCGCAAATTTGATGCTGATTTGAAATAGCAGTTAAGTAAATACAAGAAGTATACTTTGTGTGTGAAATGGTTCAAAACAACACCATAGCAGAAATTGTGTCTCAGAAGAGCAACATCTAAAACATAAAGTGCTTCTAAAATAGTTTTCTTGAGACTTTAACCTTGAAGTAGTATTTGATATGCCAGTGTTTCCCAACCCTGTTCCTGGAGGCACACCAATAGTCCACATTTTCAAACTTTCCCTAATCAAACACACCTGAATCAACTCATCAGAACATTAGAAGAGACTCCAAAACCAGAAATTAATGAGTCAGATGGAGACATCCAAAATATGCACTGTTGATATGCCTCCAGGAACAGAGTTGGGAAACACTGCATTATGCTATAAATTAACCTCAGCATGACCCATGAATAGGTGAAATAATGTTAACAGTTTTACAGCCAGTTACATGTCTTTTTGTGTTAATATACTTGCTGCTTCTCTCAACAGGTGGCTCTGCTTGAAACCAACCCATACCTCCTGGGCCTGACCATTGTAGTTTCTATCGTCCACAGCATTTTTGAGTTCCTGGCCTTCAAGAATGGTAAATAAATACTGTTGTGTGCGTGTGGTGATTTAATTGAGATTTGTGGCTTCTGGTATCTGAGCAGTGCTGTCACTTTCATTTTATTTTCTCTGCAGATATCCAGTTCTGGAACAGCCGTCAGTCTCTGGAGGGACTCTCCGTACGCTCCATCATATTTGGAGTGTTCCAGTCTCTGGTAGTGCTGCTCTATATCCTGGACAACGAGACCAACTTTGTGGTCCAGGTCAGCGTATTTATCGGCCTGCTCATCGACTTCTGGAAGATCACCAAAGTCATGGACGTCAGGGTGAGATGAAGCCACTGCCAGACATTTTGGATCGCTCAAATGGCTAGGGCTGAATTGACGTTCATTCTTTTGTTCTTTGTTTTTGTAGCTGGACAGAGAGAACAAGATTGCTGGAATTGTCCCAAGATTAGTATTCAAAGACAAGTCCACATATGTGGAGTCTTCAACTAAAATCTATGATGATGTAAGAGTCACTTTTTAAGCTGCATTGTAGAGCAAATTCGGATGAATCCATATTGTTCCATGATTAACATGTTTTTTTTTCCCCCCCAGATGGCCTTTAAGTACCTGTCCTGGCTGTTGTACCCTCTGTTTGGATGCTATGCAGTTTATAGCTTATTATATGTGGAACACAAGGGCTGGTACTCGTGGGTGCTCAGTATGCTTTATGGGTTCTTGTTAACCTTCGGTAAGTAGAGTTTCACATCATGTTTGTTATGTCTTCATTGAATTGCGTTTCTGATTACCACAAGCATGCTCACAGATTGTGTCCACATCAAATAAGAAATAGATGCCTGAGGAAAACCCTGCAAAGGGGAATTCAACTTTTTAACATTAAAGGCTCAAAGGATTTTCTACAGTGCTGCAAAATAGAAAAAGAAAGAGCGTTGTATGGTCATGTGTGAAATCCAGTTGTTAGCCCTGGGGTTGTGATTCATTTTGAAATCCATTAAACATGGATGTCTGTCAACATGCAAAGTATTTTCAAGACTATTTTATGCAAAGCTTCCTGTATTCATTTTCTATATATATATATATATATATATATAGTGTTAATGTGAGCAACAGGACCATTATTTCGTGATTCTCTTTGATGGCATTAGTAGTGCAGAAATTCCACATTAAAAAGTCACACAAATTTCATTCATTCATTTCCCTTGGGCTTAGCCCTTTTATTCATCAGGGGTCGCCACAGCGGAATGAACCACCAACTTATCCAGCATATGTTTTACACAGCGGATGCCCTTCCAGCTGCAACCCAGTACTGGGAAACATCCATACACACTCATCCACACACATACACTACGGCCAATTTAGTTTATTCAATTCACCTGTACCCACACGAACACGGGGAGAACATGCAAACTGCACACAGAAATGCCAACTGACCCAGCCGGGGCTCGAACCAGCAACCTTTTTGCTGTGATGTGACAGTGCTAACCACTGAGCCACTGTGTCGCCACACAAATTTCAAATAAGTAAATAATTATTATAAAATATTCAGTGAAGAACTCCTTGACAATTTATTCACATGTATTTTGGATGGTGTTGTGATTGTTAACACGTTAGCTAATGCTTTAATTGACATGCTGTTTTTATTGATGTGTATATATCTTTCTATTTTTTTTTATAGCTTCCAATCATTTGCATTACATTTTTCTGTTGATGTGCCTGCATCAAAAAATAAGAAGATTCAAAACCCTTGAATCCTTTTAAGTCCCTGATATTCTTCCAGATATCTTAGGTATTTTGAGCAAAAAAATTTTAAAAAACAAAGCACCACACACATTGCTGAACAAGCATATAAATTAACTAAACAAAAATTTTAACTAAAATTAACTAAAATTACAGTGGTGAAAAAATAGCAGTTAAGAAAGCATCTGATCGTAGTGTTGTGGAGGTTTGCAAAAAACTCTGCAGTTCAGCACTCTAGTTCAGCCCTGAGACGAAAAACTGCTTTAGAGTGTTTTAAAGAAAGTATCAGAGTCGTTTTCATATAAGCAGCTTTTTACTTTTGGCAGAGCATCAGAGCTACACCTACCTGTTCTGTCATTGTCAAAAAGACCAGTAGTATTTTGAAGGTGTTAACAAGCCAAAAATGTTATTCTAAAATGTTTGATTCTTCACATTTTGCTCGGCCGGATTTTGTTCCAAACAGCTTCAAACAAGTTCTTCAAATTGTACTTAAACACTGATTTGTTATTCAGCCATCTGTCACAAACCCTTATTGCTTTTTTAAAATTTGTTCTTCTGACACGTGCAACTGCTGAATGCCCATGTGCTTTTTGTTTGGTCCAGGTTTCATCACCATGACGCCGCAGCTCTTCATCAACTACAAGATGAAGTCAGTAGCCCATCTTCCCTGGAGGATGCTCACCTACAAGGCTCTGAATACCTTTATAGATGACTTGTTTGCCTTCGTCATCAAGATGCCAATGATGTACAGAATAGGTTGTCTCAGAGATGGTACGTGCATACACCTTTCCCTCTGACATCCTGAATTTCCCAAAATGAATATGTTTCAATTAATTGTTACATTGAATAGTATCTTTTAAAGTCCATGTGAAACTGACATTTACCGTATTTAGTTTGCTAGCGCAGATTGTTTTTCTTTAGGTGAATAGTTAATCTGTGCAAATTAATCTACTGAGAAAAAAATAATTGTTTTGGTAATCTTTCAGTTAAAATCTGACCATTTGCTTCAGCTTTCAAAATGCAATATTCTCTTCAAACACAATATTCTTAACCACACCCCTCTTACCGTTAGTTTGCTACCAGTGAATGATGAAAGAAAAAGAAAGCCCCGCCCCCTACTCAGTATTCAATTTCAGCTGGAAGTACTCAGTAACTTCTGGTTCACGCAGACTTTAAAGGTGCTGTATGTAAGTTTTTGACTCTTCTAAAGCATAAAAATACCATAATATGTTTGCAGATATTAAAGAAACATGCTAAGTGAACATTCTTGTTTATCTGAAAAACAATACTAAAGTCAGTTATTCTGCTTTGAAAATGTGCTTTCCGTGCTGGAACGTCTGTCTTTGTTTCGGTCTCTTTAACCCGCCCAATGCCAGTTTAGCCAATTATATTACAGCACCCCGGTTTGCCTTGGTGGAAAACCATGCATTTCATTCATTCAGTCAGGAAGGCTCTCAAAGTATGCATCCACAACTGAAATGCGACCTCCGGTGGACAGTAACAGCCTCCGAAATGAGACGTAGATTCAGAATTCCACATGATGTTTATTAATTGGCAAATAATATAAATATTACAAACGTAAACATTAGGTGAGCAGGTTACATTGTAACACTAACAACAGTTACATGAGGAGATTTGCAGTGTTAAGCAATTTGGCTGTTTGCACCAGACGAAACACGACAGAAATTTAAATACAGCCATTCAGATTCACAGAATAGTGCATCTACTGCACTCTAACGAAATGGTAAGGTTTATAATCTAATTAATACATAGTAAACCTCATTAACATTTATTAAATATACATGCTGAATCACTTATATTTGTTGGCTTGCACTGAGTCAGTTCTAAAGTTCAATTTCAAATGGTTTATTTGAATATTTGAGGTGAACTATCTGCTGCTGCTTTCAGTAGTATGGCAATACTTGTCATGTAAAATGGCATTCAAACTCACATTATTAGTATTTAACACTGAATAAAGCACACGAGGTTTACCTGAGGTGATCATTGTCTTAGTTCTGTTGTTTAGCTGCAAGAAATAGAAGCTGTTTCTAAAATATAAATTTCAGGTGTTGGTTAGGACAAAAACTCCTTTAATATGGAAAATATTTCTTCTATTGCGTGCCGTTGCTTTCATTTAGAAAACAGTTTAAATCAGCCTTAAATCAGCCTTTAGGCTCGATAGTCAGGCACGCTCCTGTTGGTGTCGTCAATCTGGCAACCTGCGCTTGCGTGCAATACCTAGTTCAACCACTGGGAGTCAAACTTACATACTGCACCTTTAAGCATACACACAGTCATGTTAATTGTGCTAATGAGCCACAGCCTAACATGCCTATAAATACAAAAGAGCACTACTGATATTTTTCAACTATTTAATTGGACGTGTTGTCAATTATTATCATTTTTCCCACAGACGTGGTCTTCTTCATCTATCTGTACCAGCGTTGGATTTACAGAGTGGATCCAAACCGTGTGAATGAGTTTGGGACCAGTGGTGTGGACCACAGCAAGGACAGCTCAGCCCAGCCGGCAGCTGCTGAAACACCCGCTGCCATCACAGAAAAACCAGAGGGGGAGAAGAAGAATGATTAACCCCCTTTTAACCCCCCCTTTCCCTTGTCCTCTGGTCTTGATGAAGGTGTGATGATGATGCATCTTCGAGGCTGAGTTTGTTTAATTGTCAGGGAAGGGAACTGGATTAATGGTATTACGTAAAAGACTGCAGGAAAAAAAAAAGTTCAGTTCAACGATCCTCTGTTCTGTGGGATCCACGTGAAAAAAATATATTTAATGTAGAATTCCTAAAATCATTTTTCTTTTCTTTTTTTTCCCCCAATCTCCCATATTTTTGCAGTCCAAGTGAAGTAAAATGTGATGTACTGTATTGTATATTTTTGGGTTGGTAACACTAATAACATGAAGGGTTAAGTGGTCCGATTAAATCCCATTGGCTGGAGTGAATAGGGCGATTGCAGTACATATCATTTTTGTTTTTTTGAAGTACAAGAGTGAGGAAAAGAGGACAAACATAGCCTCTGTGTTCGCCTGATTTGGTGTACTTATTTTCTGTTCATTCCATGTGTGAAGGGGTACCAGGATGCAGCGGCGTAGAGTAGGACGGAGCTGACCAAATAAAAAAAGTCAATTCCGTGCAAGACGAGAGACTTTCCATGTTTTTAAAACAAGATTTGATGTTGCAGACTTGAACAAAAAAAATAAAGAAATAACAGCCTTGTAGGTATTAATATATAATTATATATTAATATTATTAATAACCATGGTCATGATTTCTTTTTCTTTTTTCTAAGCCTCTGACTTTTATTTTGTATGTTCTAAAACTGTACAGCGTATCAGCTTGTAAAATGTAATCCTGCTGACGTTAATCTGTCTAGCAATAGCTGAATTGCCAGTCCTCTCACTGAGAACTAGTTTCATTATATTCACACTCCATTGCTGGACCACCGCGCGTCACCATCTGTCTGGTTCGGCTGGACTCATGGCACAGTCCAAGAATGCGTGAGACAAAATGTCTGGTTTGTCCTATTTTGGTGCCGTAATTCTGAGTTGATTGGGCTTTTATTTTGGTACGTTCCAAAATTTGATCACTCATGTTTATAGTAAAGCTTAAGTACAGTTTAAAGTGGACATTGGAGTTATTTTTGTTTCATGAGTTTTGTTTGCATATTTTTGAAAGGTTTGAGATTAACACATGACTCATAAATACATCATAGGAAATTGGTAAATATTGAAGATTTTAAATGGAAACCACATAATGATTTTGGAGAAAATAACGTTAAACATTTGATTGCTCCATGTGAAATGCATACATGCTTATATTATTTATTTGTCCTGGAAAAATGTTTTGTGGTTACCAATGTAAAGACTTAACTACTAATTATAATATATCATTTAGTATTATTATAAAATAGTAGCATGACTGTTTGTAAAAACAGGGCCATGTTTAATTGTTAATCTATTAGATTTACTTTGGAGAAACATCATTGGGTAAAAGCAAAGTTAAGAATTATTTGGGTATATGGAGTATTTTTAGATAGAGCCAATATTAAAATGGGCTTTACAAAGATTAAAAAGTATAAATGAAGGAAAAGGTGTTACTTTCTATATATTTTTTCTTAAGATTTGTTTTTAACTAAATTAATTCCATCCATCCATGGGTGATACAAAACTAGCTTTTTTTCTAATGCATCTTAAATATCATATTCAGCTTTTTTGGTGACTATGGACTGATTTTACAAACAGGGCTTAGTTTAAGCCAGGACTAGGCCTTTAATGAATTAGGTAATTAAGCAGCTTTTATAAACTTAGAAAAACACATTACTGGTGTAATTTGTCACGTTATTTTGTAATTAAGACCACTCATACATGCAATTGAGTCTTGGATTAGCCGTTCAAGTCTGGTCTCTGAAACTGGGGGTCTATGAGTAAAAAAAAATTGGCCAGCAATTTCTGTTGTGTTGAGCTTTGTAGTGTTTGAGCTAATTCCATCAACGTTCACAAATGTATTCAGGTGCACATTTTTATATTGTGGTGACACCTAGTGGTGTAAATGCAGCATCCGTTTTAGTCTCCAATAGAGGGGAAAATGAGCTTTATTCGTCATAATAATGTAATGCATTCTGTTATCAAATTTGCTAAATTAAAGTTTCTAAAAAGTGATAGTTTAAATCCACGTGACTTCAACATGTCAGGTTTGACAAGTTACTAATTTAGTGAAACGTTTATTTGTAAATCTACATTTGCATTGACATACTCATTTTTTGATATTAAGCTAATACCTCATTCAGAAATGCAACAAATCAAACAAAAGACCCGCTTTAAAGGAAACATTTAATTAAACATTTTTGCATAATTAAAATTATTTTACCTTAACAATAAAACAAATGCAAACATTTACAATATTAAACAATTACAATAATAAAAAAAACATTTCACAGATTTTTTTTTCAAACGTGGAAGTTCAATTTTACAGTAAAACAGAAAGTTCATCGACGAGCTGATCTGCGGTCGGTCGGATGCTGGGGTCGCCGTCCCAACACCGGCTGATCAGTTTTTGACAAGTCTGTCCAATAGAAGACTGGATAAAAATATTCCTGCTGGTCGAAGGGCGCAGGTTGTACGCCACAACAGCGTACAGGATATACTGTCTGTCTCCCTCATAGGGCGGCTCTCGGGTAAGCAGCTGCCACATCGTGATGCCAAAAGAATAAACGTCCACGCGCGGAGAGACTTCCTCACCCTTCAGCAGCTCGGGCGCGCGGTGCGTGAATGTGCCGCCGATTTCATTCAAATGCGTCACGGTGTCGCTTGTGCTGGACATTTTAAACGAGCACCCAAAATCTGCGATTTTACAAACACCCTGTTCTGACAACAAGACATTGGCTGGTTTTAAATCCAGGTGCACTACGCCGTGCGCGTGCAGGTGCTGGAGTGCGCGCGCGATGTCCATTGAATACTTAATACACTTCTCCATAGGAAGCAAGTCTGTGAGCCCATAAATGAGCTTCTGTAGATTTAAATTGCCTGCGAACTCCATTACGATCGTCCCGATGTTGTCTTTGGTGTTGGGGTGCGCAGGAGTGCACGTGGTGGCCGCGAGCACGCGCACAATGTTTTGATGGCGCAGGTGCGCGGCGTTGAGTTCCGCCCAGAAACTTTGTCTCGATGCCAGTTTGTTTTTCACACACTTTACTTTTTTCACAGCGACAGTCTCGCCGAAGTAGATGCCTCTGAACACCGTACCAAATCCACCGCTGCCTATGGGCTCCAGAGCCTGCAGCTCGCGCCAGTGGATCACGGAGGACCAGAGTCTGTGGGCGATTTTACCGTGAAACATGTTTGTGGGCACGCGCAGGGTAGATCCACTGGCAGTTTTGGTCAGTGGGCTGCTGCACGCACCAAACTCAAGGCCGAAATCCTTTGGCAAAAATCGGGTGACGGGGATTGGTGACGGCATAGCGCATGGTAACAGTGAACTCGGAGAGCTGGTCGCTAATTTTAGGGGTTTGCGTCCCTTTGGCGCGCTCACGTGAACGCTTTATATGCACCTCTCAGTCATATGACCAGCACGTGCCGATGTGAAACATCAGGGCACGAGGGTTCATTTGCAACAGGTAATTGCAAGATTTTGTAAAGATATTGATTTAAAATGTACTTTCTGTAACGATAAAGAAGAGAGTATTGTTCATTTATTTTATGATTGTATTTACACACAATTGTTTTGGTGTGATCTTTTCTTTTTTGTTAAGCAGAGTACGAATATTGCATTGGAATTCAAAGAAAAAGATGTTTTCTTTTTTTATGAGAATACAGTTGACTTCAAAATTTGGCATATTGTTAATTTGCTCATTATATATGGAATTTTTTTTTATTCATAAATGTAAATGGGCTGTGAAAAAACCTAATTTTACTCACTTTAAAATAGAAATAAATCATTACTTGTACACGATAAAAGAAACAAAAAATACCAAAGCAAAAAGAACTGTTAATTATTTTAAAGCCTTAAATTTTGTTTTTTGAATAATTGTTTTTATTTTATTTTTTATTTTCCTCTTATATTGTACTTGATTGGATGTTAATGTTGTTATTGCCCTTGTATGTTCTGTGTTCTAAAATTGCAATAAAAACAAAAAAAAAAAACGAGGGTTCATTTGCATGTTCACTGTGTGTGGGTGGCATTTTGACATTGGTTTAGTCATGAATAAAATTCAAGGACTCTTAGTTAGATCTGTTCAGTTTAGTGTTTTACATGCGTTATTGCAGTTTAGGCTTTATTCGTAGTGTTTTTAACATTACCAGGGCTAATATAAACAGAAGCTGACGCAATGACAAAAGCGACAGCGGTAATGTATCCATCTGTTATTCTACAATATTTATTCTAGATCACGTGACCTTCAAGAATCGTCTCACTGATCTTCCAGTGTTACATGGTGGTAATGTGTTTTCTTAGACATTAGACAATTATATTTTTAATGGTTTTAAATATTTTTTTTATGTTTAAAAAATGACCAACTGTATCGAAATAAGCCTACAAACACGAATGTGAAGCAG
The DNA here is from genome assembly GCA_903798115.1 of Danio jaintianensis. Lineage (NCBI taxonomy): Eukaryota > Metazoa > Chordata > Actinopteri > Cypriniformes > Danionidae > Danio > Danio jaintianensis. The sequence continues at coordinate 22,197,655 of CAIGQV010019070.1, read as the reverse complement.
GAAGTTAATAATAAAATAAATTGTATTTTGGGTATTTTACAGTAATATATCAAGAAAGGATTGTTATACATGTTTCTGACGAGGTTTATTCGTTTGTAAACACTTAATTAAACACTTTGTTACACTTAATTAAATTTGAGCAGATATCTGTAAATCAAAAAAGTGTGATCGTAATTATTACAGTTTGTAAAGCTGTATTACACATTTATTCGTCCTAAAATAATACGAATAGTATAATAATAATATGTAATGTTATGCATTAAATAATACATTTTAGTTAATTGGTGTGTATATAATACAGAGTATTGTAAAATTATGTATTATTTTTAAAAGCTATACGCAAAGCTATGCGTAGGTTATTTCAGGACGCGCTCCTGCGTTCATTTAAGGCGTTAAAATGATAAAATCACCTGTTTGTAGCCGTAGTCATGGTGACCATTTTTGGGGTTTCCCCAATTGTGACGTAGGGGGATTTCCACAGGGTAGATTATCAAGAGAAAAGTGAAACGAACAACCAGAGCGAATATTTGGATGTCAGTCGTTTGTACACGAGCCCGAGGTAACGTACAGAGATCTCTCTGCTTCTCTCGAGATTTCTTCGTCAAAAAGCTTCCGTTAACTTAACAGCCTTCCAAAAAACAGACGACCCACCCGGAAATGAGTGCGTAACGCGGGCCTGACGAGCAGAGCTCTGTTTCTGGTTTTCGGGCAGCAGTTCAACACAACAACGACTGCGAAAGCGTGTACAGGAGCCGAAGAGTGCTGCATGTCTCAATTTGTCTTGCAATGAGAGACATGAACGGCAAAGCGGCTAACGAAGGTCAGTTGCGTTTCTTCCATCTTCACTTCGGCCCTGTTGTCAGTGTGATTCAGCATGTTTTAGAAATATTTGTTTTACTTTGAACCTACGCAATTCACTGTGCACTTGAAGTTGAACACAATCGCCACATCACGTTATATTGCTTTCACATCGCTTTTATTGACACTAAAGTTGACAGTATTATCGACAGTAAGTTGTTTTCTAAGAGAAGTGGGTGTTTCCAAAAGTTGCGGGCCTGTTCGAAACAATAACACAGGCCCGCGGATGTGTCTCGTGCTTTACCGTCATAAAGTAATCGTTTAGTATAATCGAAAAGTACATTACAAGACCTGTGAAGAGATGATGCCAACTATTGAAGACTACGAGGACAACACATACACTTAATACACAAATACATTTCATTAAATATGTACACATAGACATGCTATAAAACTGCAGGGTAACTATGTTTATATATAATAACTGAATTTGATTGTAATGCAATAATGTGCACCTTTTGTAAAGCTGCTATGAAACAATAATTATTGTAAAAAGCGCTATACAAATAAACTAGAATTGAATATTTATCATCTCGTGTTTTTCTTGCCATTCATTTGAGCGGATTTGTTTTGTTAGCTGTTAATACGCACGTTTAAACGGTTGCAGACATGTTATTTTCAACCGACGTTGCTTGTCCTTAAGTGTTAATGTGATGTGTAGATGGTTAGATAAAAAGTAGTTTCAGTTTCGTTTTCCAGAAATGCACACGTTTAACTGTTTTCTCCTGTCTCTTCTTTCACCTCATGCCCCACTGCAGTCCTGGATCTAGGTGAGTGACGTCATTGTGAGGCGACCTTGTTGTCCACTTTCTATAAATATTAAAGATATTATTTTTGGTTATTATGAATCTATCTCCTCTAAAAGAAATCCTTGTTTTGTTATACATTTAATTTATTTTCTTTGTAAATTCTATATCACCATATTCTCCAAAGAAAGAATTTAGTAATTATTTAAATACAATTTCTTTATCTGAAATAAGAAAGCAAGCAGAACTAGGTCATGTTGTGATGACTTTAATTTGTATACTGTAATGGACTTTTAAACGTCTTACCCTCATGTTCATATTCATGTTCCTTATTTTATTTTTTTTACTTTCTTACTCTCTCTTTTTGTATATTTTTTCCATTGACAATGTATCTAATTGAAATAGTTTATAATTTAAATGGCATAGTTCAACAGCAACAACAAAAACTATATCATATATTTACAGACTTAATAGAGGAGTACCTTTTGGAGAAGACAAAGAAGGAGCTGACAATAGCACTCCCTGGTCCTCCTCCTCCACCTGTAGATCAGGACATCCAGCCAGTTAATCCACCGTCAAGAAACCGACGAACCAACAATCCGGTACTGGTATCGAGAGGAACAGCTCCACAGGTGAGTCTTTCTGCTGTTTCTCTAGTCTAAAATGAACAGCGATTTTATTAGATTTCATACTATGCTTGAAACTCTTACTTAGTGCCTACTTAGTAGTTATGTGCTTAATTGAGATAAATCTCAAAAATATATCGTTGTCTTCAAGAGATGTTAATTTAAGGATAAATTGTCCCTGAAAGCAAGTCACTTAAAACATGTTAGTAACTGCATAGTAACACTGGCAAACACATAAAAAAGAAATATAGTAACACTGTTAGTTGGTTTCTTGCAGAGCTCGGTAGTAACAAATTATACCTAACCTGTATTAACCTAAAATGTTTCAAAAATTAAGATTAAATATTAATCAGACTCCAGTTACAGTTTTATGTATTACATTATTACAAATTTATTGCACAATGGTACTAAATTGCTTCTCGTTTGTGTACATTTGTGTTTTTTGTGTTTGGAGATGGGTTGCATGAAACTGATACTGTCATATGTGCTTCTGATGTGTCTTTTTTTTTATCAAATGCTCTCTATTATCTGACATGTCCTTCCCCCTTCAAGACCCTTCTTGTTGCTTTTCATTTGATGCACTTGAGCTCAATCACCCTCACTGGCAGACCTGTGAGGAAAACAAAATGCTATTTGCTGTTCTTTAAAAAGGGGAGGAGCTACTATCAAAGACTATAGAATACACAAGACATGTCACTCGTATCTTTTTGAATGGGGAAAAGTGTAACGGTCAATATGGCAAATGAAGCCGCGCCTACTAGTACAGGAACCAATCATCGATCGCTATATGGCGAATAAAGCCCGCCTTCTGGTACAGGAGCCAATCACTGATCTCTATAGACTGATGATACTCCGGGGGAGGGGCTCAGAGCTGTTGTGAGTTTCTGCAGATTTTGTGTGATTTGGACGTTTAGAAATGAAAGTAAAGAGACAGTTGTTTAATTTCATTGGTGATTCCTAATATGAAATTCAATCGTAAGCTTGGCAAGCAGTTTTGGAGAATTTGATGTTTCCCCATTCAAACAGAACGCCCGAGCATACTGCCCGAGAGGTGTTTCAAAGATGGCCGGCGAGTGAAATGACTTGCCTTAAAGGGACTTTGCTACTATATGTCCCACCCTCTCTTCATGTATCAGTTGAAATTACATCAAACATCAAATGCTAAGTGCACATTTCAAAGCACTTCACTTAACAAGGGTTAGTGCAGAAGTAATCTAAATGTAATCCAAAAGTAGTCAGATAACGTAATGGTAATATTATAACCCCTATATTAATAACTACATTTTGTTATGAAGTAACTGATTACTTCACTCGTAAGTAATCTACCCAGCTCTGGTTACTTGTTACATATTTCTTTAGTCGGTAACATGTAAGATGCTGGCAGCTTTTCTAAAAACCATTTAACAGTGTGATATGACAGCAGTGACATGATGAATAATCTGATATTTTGTGATATGATTTTGCTAAAACAACACAACACAAGATGAAGACATTAGCTAACATAACATTAAAAAGTTACCATATGTTAAAAACATAAAATATTGAGTAGTAAAACAGAAACCAACACATTCAAGCATTGTTGTAATTATATATTTTTTTAATTTGAATTATTACATATTTGTCTTTATCACAACCAGAACCATCTGTTGTGGCATTTTGGGAAAACACATAGATTTTTACTGAAAGTGATGAAGTGTCAGGATCAGTCAAATGTGCCATCTACCTGTACATAATGTTGATTTCAGGAAATACAAAGCAACGTTCAATAAAACTATAAGAACATTTTAGCAACTGTGGCAGCCTTCCAGAACACTCTAGTTACTGTATAATGACTTCTAATTAACATTACCAAAACCAGGAACCTTTGCAATTGAATAGCATTGCCCAGTTAACCACTTGGAAAAACTTTTGTATGGAGAATTTAAATAGAATTTTCATTTTTGGGCAAACTATGCCTTCAACCCTACAGTTACCTTTTATTTCATAACTTAACCATCATTGTTTGTGCTATGGACATGAATAATTCCTCAAACACTGTGGCTTACTGAGTAGCTTATTTATCACCTTTATTTATTACCTAATAACTACTGAAATTAGTTTTTCATGACATCAAGTTTTCTTCTTTTGCTCTCAGAGGGCCGATTGTAACTCGATGCCCACTTTCAGTTAGCGTTCTCTCTGCTCATGTTTTTCTCGCGCACACAAAAGGCAAACAGGCACATACCCTCCTCTCCGCTTCTCACATTCTCATTGGCTGCTTTTCGTCAAGCTATGTGGGCTTCCTGTTCCTTCACCATGCTTCTTCTGGCTCTTCTCAGCGGCTCTTTGTGTAAGCGATTTGAGTCCGTTCTCAGGCATGTCCAGACTTGGTGTTTATCTATCGTTTCCTCTGAAATTCAGCAACCTTTTTGTCTTCTTCGTTATTATGATCATGCTTTTTGTGTTCAGTATCGCTGAATGTTTTGCATGTGCAGTCAAACAAACTGGTAATCACTCTCTTTTCCTCTCACATCCTATTCTTGCACTCACTTTCTCTTTCTCTCTTGTTGTTGTTTTTTTATTGGTCATTTGGTTCAAATTTCAAATGCATTTGGTGAATTGAAGGTGAATTGTTTGTCTTTCTGTTAATGGTTTCAGATATTGGAAAGTCTGGGAAGTAATGTGTGATTTCAGCATAGTAATAAAACAAACTAGTTTTCAATGTAGCTTTTAGAGCCATATGTGCTGCTAATTCATTACATAGGGGATTGAAAATAAATTATTTAGATTTTTTGATTGGCAGGCAATTTATTTTCATTTAAATATGAAAGTCCTTTTGGCAGAGCTTTGTTTACCTGTTGTTGTATTTAATTATTTATTAGCTTTTTGAAAATTCCAGCTATTACAGCCTGACAATAAAGTTTAATGGTTAAGATTCTGTAAAAACAAGAAAGTCTCCACCACAACTATAACATTTACATTCCAGTGTTTGCATTTAGCACATGCTTTTATCTGAAACGATTTATAAAAGAGGAACAAAGCAATTCATCACATAGTTGACAATTGTTGCAGTGTACAATGGCAGGTTTATAAGATGAAGAAAACCGTGTGTGTGTGTGTGTGTGTGTGTGTGTGTGTGTGTAAGTGCATTGGTTTAAGAGAGTGGATAACGCGCAAGTGTATGCAAACGTTGCTTCTTTGAAAGACATGATGTTTTTAGCAGTTGGGGTGGAGGTTGGCGGCTCATGCCACCACAGAGGAACCGAGAGGGTGGAGAGTGTTGAGTGTTGTTGTTGTTTTTTTTGGAGAGTGAGTGATAGTGAGTATTTACCTCATCGTGAAAGAACAAGGTGACCTGAGGTGATGGAAGCATACATTTGTGGTTGTAAGTAGAGGTAGGGAGGAGCTATTCAAGCAGTAGTTCTGAAAGTCAAATATTTACATTTGATTCTGGTCACAGCTAGTAAATAGTGTGACAGTAGAGTGGTTTTATTTGTCTGATTGAAGACTACATGTGTTGCTTTGTTCTGGATTATCTGCAAAGGTAAATTTATTCTGGTTGTAACGCATTGCAGTAGTCGAGTCTTGGACAAGTAGTTATGCTGCATGATAAGTGTTGTGTGTTTTTATTTTTTTTAAGTTGTAGAGTCAAAACCTAGATTTGCTTTCTAGGTAACCTGGTTTTTAACATCTCAATATCAAGCATGTAATTGGAATCATTTTCAGTGTTTTTCCAGCTAATAAGTGAGGATAATCTGAAACAAACATAAATGAGAACATGCATAGAACTGTTGAATTTGCACTGTTGCATATCACAGCAGATGACAAAAGTGCAACTTGTGCTTACAATGAACAATGTTGCGCAAGGCCGTCAATACCAATAAACATATAAATAGTCAGTGTAGTAGTTATCTTTATAGTATTCGTTCTTGTTGTAAACCTCAAGGAGTAGTTGTTCTGACAGGACGGTCCACAAGTAGAACACTGCAGTAGTCGAGTCTTTACAAGTTCTTGGTTGATAAGTTCTGACTTCTGAACAATCTTAAAGTATGGAAACCCTAATATAAGAGGTATAATTGATGGTCTGTTAAATTCTTAGAAAATAAAGCAGGGTGTAAAATAAAGAGGGTGTAACAGCCACACTGGTTCCTGTTGTGTGTGAATTACTTTCTTAGAATTTAGTGGGCTGTTGCTAATTATTCCTTACTTGTTGATATCACCAATACACACTAAAAGTAAAATGATCATTACAGTTTTCTTTATAGTTATCATTCTTTTTGTGAACAAGTATTTAATATGTTAAACCGATTTAAATCTTGCTAGTAACCACATAGCAACACCCTTGTAAGCAAGTGTGTGAAATCACTTTGAACACCTAAGTAGCTTCATAGTAATTCGGTAACATCCTTACAGACTAATAATAACCTACAAGTAGAATAATGTTTTTAAAAACTGTATGCAGAATTTCATAGCAACACCACCTAGCACAGTTCTACATCTTTGCAACCATAAAGGAACACTGAGGCAACCTTTGAGAACACCCAGGTCAAGCTGAAACATCAGCAACTGCATAGCAATGTCCTAACAACCACGTAGAACTACTTTTGTATGTATAAGCAGCACCATTAATCTTCTTCAAATGTAAAAATGTAGTTTGCATCTCTTTTTTTTCTCAGAATTCATTCAGTTTTGACCAGACCCCCACTGCGCATGCTGATGGTATGGCAGCGATGCATTCCATTCGAGGCGCTAAAGGGTCATCTCAGCGACGGGGACCGGCATCTGTAGCGGCCCAGCGTCGTCTTCCTCAGCAGACGGGTACAGAACATCTGGAGCTGTTCCTGGAAAAGCCAGAGCTAGTGGTGTTGGAGCAGCCCAAGGAGCGCGGCATGCGTTTCCGCTATGAGTGTGAGGGGCGTTCAGCGGGCAGCATCCTTGGAGCCTCCAGCACAGACTCCAATAAGACCTTGCCTGGCATTGAAGTGAGTAAGAGGGAGAACATTTGTAATACGAGATATCCATAATCCACTTGTTAAGTGTGACGTCACGCAAAGCGGCTACTGGGTCCAAGCGCTCTATCAAACTGTACGTGGAGGCTCAACAAATGGTAATACCAAACGTTTACAAAGCGCTGTAATACTTTCAAAAATCACAATCACAATATATAAATCCATGCCTAATATCAGATGTCCAGAAAGTGATTAATGTTTTATATATTGTTAAAATATTAGTGTCTGTGATGCAGCACGTCCAGAAACTGTAGTGTACACAATGATTTTATATAAAATTCACTTTAATGTGTGATATGACTAAAAAGTCATAAATGAATATTTTCTCAATTCAAATGAGCAGCGGCTTGGACCCGGAAACAGTATTCCATACGTCACGACTTAACAAGCGGATAAAAGGGGGGAAGTTCACCCAAAACTGAAAATTCTGTCATCATTTACTTTACCTTTTACTTGTTTCAAAACTGTTTGAATTTCTTTCTTCTGTGGAAGCTATGTTGGAAACCTGTAATCATTGACTATTTGTTTGTCCTGCTATGGAAGGCAATGGTTACAGATTTCTAACATTTTTCGAAATAATTTCTTTTGTGTTCAAGAGAAAAAGTAAAGTCATAAAGGTATAGAACCACTCTAGGGTAAGTAAGTGGTGAGTAAGCTTAGATTTTTGGGTGAACTGTCCCTTTAAGGAATAATGAGCTCTTGATTGGGGAAGGAAATTATGAAAAAAATTGTGCAAAACAGGTTTTTCTGCTAATATTTTATAATGTTGAAAATTCAGCGACCTTGTGCATCGAATATAACTCCTTAAAAGGCTAAGAAATTTGATACTTAGTTAGACCCAGTGAACCTCCATTAAATTTCTATTGTCCTTTCACATTTTTTCCATTTACACTAATTCAAAATTGATCAGAGCTCTTTATCTGATTCACCGGGTGTGTTTGGAATGCACCGACTATCCCAAGACGGTGGGGCTTCCCCCACTTTGGTTTGTTGGTTGTGTATGTATGAAATCAAGTTAAACATGTCATTGCAGCTGAAAATGAAAGTTCCCTGGAGAGGTGTGTGTGTGTTTTGTGGGCCCATTACGGAGGGAATTACCTTTTGAACCACACACATAAACATGTTCACCAGTCATTTTTGCCACTGATAAATGATCATATTTGGTTACTTTCAACAGCAGTGGCACTACAGAGTTATGAAACCAAAAGTAAAAATGCTTGTCATCTTTTTCTTTTCTTTTTTTAGATCCAAGGGCCTATTGACAATATCAAGAAAGTCATGGTCACTGTGTCTCTTGTGACAAAGGACATCCCATACCGTCCACACCCCCACTGCTTGGTCGGGAAAGACTGTGAAGACGGCATTTGTGTCATACATATTAATCCCCACAGTAATCGTGGACACAGGTACATTTCTGTTGACGTCAGTATTTTTGGATGACAGCGTAGTCAGCAGAACGTGATCTGAAACTTTATTTCCTGTCTGAGTATGTTGGTGTTTTCCAGTTTTGGAAATCTGGGCATCCAGTGTGTGCGGAGGAAGGAACTTGATGCCTCACTACAGAAGAGGAGGAATAAGAATATTGATCCTTTTAACAGTGAGTTATTGATTGCTACTGCAGACTGAATGGATCTGTTCTAAAACCTAGTGAGCAATTTTGGTAACATACTAACACCAGTCCTGCAACAAGAAAATATTCGGTCTTTTTGATATTCTGTTTGAGCATTTGTAAATCAAATGAGTTTTTTTTACTACCACTGCAAGTATTCAAAAGTGGACAAGCTTGAAACATTTTAGACTGATAGATTATGCTAACATTTAGAGTCATTGGCTGGATCCGAAATCACATACTTCCATACTATATAGTACACTAAAATCAGTATCCGAGCCGAGTAGTATGTCCGAATTCATAGAATTCGAAAAACAGCATGCGAGAAGTACCTGGTTTACTTACTTCCGGCGAGATTCTAAAGTGCGCATCCGATGGATGCTACGCTATCTCATGATGCACTGCGAGGGAATTCATAAATGGGAGTGAAGCAACGCAACTGACGCGGGTAGGTCACGTGATGATAACAAAATGGCGGATGTAGTATGTCTGAGTTCAATTCATACTACTTACATTCATACTGTGTAGAACGTACTTTTCTAACGGTCGAGTAGTACATTTACATTCAAATGCAGTAATAGGCAATTTCCAAAACAGCCATTGTCTTGTGATCTGATTATTGAAAACATTTTAATACCAGGCATAAACGTTCTAGCATGTTGCTAAGCTAACAGCACAGTAGTCTGATCAACATAAAATAAGTAGTTTTAAAGAAAAGCACGAAAGTCCCTTTCAAAGAAATTGATATTGCGCATCCTAGACCAAGTGCTATCTACTTAAAGTGGGGAAAACACAAAATTTCACAAACTCTTAACAAACATATAAATAACAAATACTAAATCTGACATGAACTGTCCCATAATTGTTGTTTCTTATGTGCAAATAGCATTAAAGCATACATATTTAAGTCTGGACCAACCAAAGCACATGTCAGTATATGTATCCAGACTGTTTCTATAGCAACAGTGATTTGCTAAATTTACCTTTTGCTGATTGGCTCTGTATTTTAGAAGGTGGGACTTATTTTGCCATATGCCATTCATAAGGAATATCAATGAACCATGTTTGTGTATATATAGTCTTAAATAGCACAAACATGTTTTTTAAATGGCTAAACTAATAATGTTTTTCCATATATATATATATATATATATATATTTTTTTTTTTAAATAGATGTTTCTTAATTTGTTCTTTTTTATTCTTTAATGTTAATTGCATATACTTATTAGGTTGTGGAACAGGTCCTAATAATCCTTTTGTGCTATAGTATGAAAGTGTGTTGAAGTTTTTCTTTGTCCTGTTCTCCACCAGCGGGGCACAGTAAGAGCATAGAAGACATGGACATGAATGTGGTCAGACTGTGTTTTCAGTGTGAGCTGGAACAAAAGAACGGAGACAGGATCTCTCTCAACCCTGTGGTTTCCAACCCCATTTATGACAAGAGTAAGAGCAAGATCTATACATTGATCCAAAAACTCCAGAAAGCAAAACTCTCTGTAGTTTCTCAGCTGATAACATTTGTTTTTGTCTGATTAGAGGCAACCACTACTGCAGAGCTGAAAATCAATCGGCTTAACGTGATCAGAGGACCCTGCACAGGAAAAACAGAAATTTACATGCTCTGTGACAAAGTGCAGAAAGGTAACCTGACTTGAAAGGCCACAGTTATGTCCTGAATTCCTATCGTTTGCTGTGTTTTTATAAGCTTATTTGTATTCTTTGAAACTCCACAGATGACATTGAGATCATCTTCAGCATGGAGGACTGGGAGGCCAAAGCAGAGTTCGCTCAGACTGATGTCCATAGACAAATAGCCATTGTCTTCAAGTCGCCACCATTCCGGGAGCAGAATATTTCTGAAGAAACGGAGGTGAATGTGTGTCTGCGCCGCATGTCTGACCGGATGGACAGCGAGCCTGTCAAGTTCACCTATGTTCCAGACAACGCAGGTGAGTTATCAGAAACTAGATGAATACTAGATGTTGTCAGGACATATCACCATAAATGTATTAAATTTAAATGAAAAAATATATATATTCAATATTATACAGGTAAAATGAATGTGTAGTCTTGTTTATTAAAATAAGCATATGTTTAATAACTATATAACATTTTTTAAAACACCTTTATAGTGCATTTATAAATAAACCATTTGCCCTAAAGGAAGACTTGGTGGGCATCTTATTTCATCAAACATACAATAAAATCTGTGACATTGTCAAATAATATTATAAGTTCGATTTATAATTTATAATTTAGAAATGGCCAGCATTTGATAATTTAGACTGAAAGTATGCAAGGGAAATCTAATCCTTCATAATAACTCTTCTGATGTCTTCAGAACACAAGCAGATCTTTTATAGTCTGTGCTGCTGTAACCTCTGCCACCATCACATGCTTTTGTCACCCTTTAACAATGAATGGAGGTTAAGATGATTTGCACTTTATGTCTGCAGATCCCTACGAAGTGAATCGTAAGAGGAAAATGAAAACTGATGTGAAGTTCAACGAGTCGTGCAACATTCCTCAAAGTAAGGATGTTTCGAAGGCCACATTTACCTCTGGTATTAAGATGCATTTGGTCGACTGAATCAATAGTATAGAATCACAATCTCTTTTACACCTGATGTTTTAATATGTCTCCTTTGACCACTTTTGATCTTTCTGAGGTCTGTGGACAGTTGTTTGTACAGTTGAAGTCCCTCCTGTGAATTTTTCTTTCTTTTTCAAGCATTTCCCAAATGATGTTAACAGAACAACAGAACAAGGAATTTTTCACAGTATTTCCTATAATATTTTTTCTTCTAGAAAAAGTCTTATTTGTTTTATTTCGGCTAGAATAAAAGCAATTTTTAATTTTTTTTAAAATTATTTTAAGGCCAATATTATTAGCCCCCTTAAGCAATATTGTTTTAGATTGTCTACAGAAAAAACCACTGTATACAGTGACTTGCCTAATAACCCTAACTTGCCTAGTTAACCTAATTAAAGCCTTTAAAGTGCACTTTAAGCTGAATACTAGTATCTTGAAAAATATCTAGTAATATATTATTTACTGTCATCATGGCAAAGATAAAAGAAATCAGTTATTAGAAATTAGTCATTAAAACCTATGTTTAGAAATGTGTTGAAAAAAAAAATCTTCTTTCTGTTAAACAGAAATTGGGGGGGGGAAAATATAAGGGGGGCTAACAATTCTGACTTCATCTGTATATGTATGGGCTTTTTCTGATCTTTCAGAATATTTTCTAATATTCTGAAATAACACAAAGAGGGTATAGCTCTTGATAGCCCTAAATCTACACAATGGTGTGTTGGAATCAGGACTGGTAAGAGATCTTTGTAAGTTTAGATTGAAGGTGAAAAATGTCATGTGGTGAAGATTATATCCCATATTCAAGACATTCAGTAAACTCTAAAGTTTAAGATTTGTAAGCAATGAGTAGTTGATCTGCATAAAAATACCATAATATGTTTGCAGATATTTAAGAAACATGCTAAGTGAACATGTTTATCTGAAAAACAATCCTTTGAAAAAGTTTTGTTTTGTCTGCGTTTTGGTCTCTATAACCCACCCACTGCCAGTTTACTCAATTATATTTTGGCTCCTCAAGTCGCCTTGGTGGAAAACGCATCGTATTTCGTTTCAGTCAAAAAGGCTGCCTCAGTGTATGAAGTTGTGGCTGAAAAATGTGACCTATGGATGGCAGAAGCAACCACTGAAATGAGGCGTAGATTCTGACTTATAAAAATCCACATGAGGTGGTTTTTAATTTGCAAACAATACAAATATTACAAACATAAACATTACCTGAACGGCTTACAGTGTAAAGCTCGATCCTCAGGCACGCTCGCTCCTGTTTGTGTCCTCAGTCTAGCAACTTTCGTTTGTTTTGAGTCGTTGGAGGGGCCAAAAAACCCTCCAATATTTTGAATTTAAACTGCAATATCTAGTTCAGCCACTAGGTGTACAATACTACATACTGCATCGTTAAATTAGCTGACACTTTTATCCAAAACGACTTGCAAATGAGGATAAAAGGAGCACTTCAAATCAGCAGTCAGTATATATAGATTCAGTGAGAAGTCTCAGTTAGTTTAGGGTTTTTTTTTATATAAAGAATGCTATTGTTGGATGGTAACGATTCAAGAACACTTGTCTGATCATATGTATTTTTGACTACCTGAAAGTGGTCGAAAAAATGTTTAGACCAAATTTACAGCTGTATTTAGTTTCGTCCAATTTGATCGACAAAACACATCTTTATACCAGGTGAATTTCATAAATATCAGAATCTAAACTTCTGTTGACTACATCTGTGTTTTTTTTCCTCAGGTCAAGACTTGACCATGAATGATCCTGGCACTTCACAACATTTTGATGCATTCTACCCCACCCCCGAGTGTAATGTCCCAAGTGCTCCCATGGCAGTCCCTGTTCAGGACGGCGGCATCCACATGCCATCCCTGAACGTGGATGAGATGTACTATAACGAAGACTTTAAACAAGAGGACGGTTGTATTAGCCTGGACCAAGAGGCTTTGGGCTCCTTCCTCCTCCAGTACTTGGGTCAGCAAGGTTCTGACCAGATCTTTAACCAACTCATTAGTTCTGAATTAAACCTTACTTTGGATGGCACGGATATGAATTTGAACATCAACCAACCAATGTTGAACATGGCATCAATAAACGATGCACACTTCAGTCAGATGGTGAATGAGAATCAGCCTTATCCAGCAGATCTGGAGAACATTGAAGAGCTCATGTTCCCTTCTGTGAAGACCGAGAACATCCCGGACCTTTAAATGCCACTCTTGAATGTTAGGATTAACAGTCGCTGCTGACTTTTTAAAAATATTTTTGAGCCGTTGTTCTGTCGATATGTCCTACTTTGTCAGATTGTCCTACCTCCCATTCAAAAAGTAGGTAGCACATCTTCATGGTGAAATATGCTACCAATCAGCTTTTGCTACCAGTGTAAATTTTTGATGTGAAGTGGAGTGATATGAGGGCTTGGCCTAGCCCAGTCCCTAACCTTATCCTTAGAACCATACAAATACAGGGTAGGATTAAATGTCAGGACACGGCGTTTGATTGCCTGTGAGTTTTGGTTGCCACTATTTGACTTTCAATTTGGTAGAGAATATTCAGTACTGATGAAGTAAATGAGGCTGATGACCGGCAGCAAACGGTAGACCTAGCATGTAGCCATTGTGTTTTGTAAAGGGAGCAACAAATGCTGCTTTTCTGCTTGTAATGTGCCAGTTGCAAATTTCATTTTGATGTTGTTGTTGCTAATTTATTGTGTGTGTCACTATTCACTAATGTGTTACATGAATCGTGATAACATTTCTGAACAGCTGAGGAATTTCAGTTAACAGCATTAAAAGAGGAAAAATATGACATATAAAGGGATAGTTCACCCAAAAGTGAAATTCTGTCATCATGTACTCATCCTTCACACCCGTCCAACACAAAACAAGATATTTTAATAGAACATAGTAAACCTGTAACCATTGACTTTCATTGTATTTGCTTTTCTTACAATGGAAGTCAATTGGTACAGGTTTTTAGCTTTCTTCAATATATATTATTTTGTGTTCAACAGAATAAAGAAACTGAAGTGGAAATTTGTATTTATGGGTGAACTATAATAAACACTGCAGTGGTTGTTTCCTATTTGGAAATGTAGTGCATTATCCTGATATCCATATGCATAGGCTTTGGTTTTACACGTAGAGCCTGACTGACATGTAAATCTACCAATCACAGTTTGTTTTGTTCAGTAAATGTCATATATAATTTAAAATACATCAAATAAATGACATAGATCAAATAAACCATAAAGCAATTGCTAGAAAACATTCTCTCAGCATCTAAAAGGCAGTGGATGCCACATGATCTGCTTCCTGAGACCGTTTGGTACTTTGGTCAAGTTGGTGGCTTTGGGAACGTTTTAGTTTCAGTGGGAATCGCCACATTACTCCTCCCATCTCAAACCTGGTTATGTTATAGTAAAACTGAAATAAATGTAGAGAAGTGGCACACACATTTGGATATGTTGGTCTGTGTTGTAACTGCGCTTAAATAGAAGTTGAAGGAAGCTGTTTATATTATCGCAAACAATGAAAATCATTTTGTTTATTTTCACACATATATATGCTGTGTAAAATGTCTTTATTTGCTTGCAAGTATTGTCGCTTTGTGCTACTCAGTGTGTTGTTGATATTAAAATTGTTTAGAAAAATAGTTTGACTCCCTTTGACTGTTCCTCTGTGTACTTGCTATTAACATTAGAATAAATGATAATTTCTTCCTTTCTTAAGTGTGGACACAACTATGTCCAAAATCCAAACAAATTTACCTCACTACATTAAAAATATTGGCAATTGATCTCATTTGGATGGAAGACCTCAGAGTAAACGCCATAATCCATCCTTTTAAACTTGATTAGAGTAAAATGTTATAACTGAAAATAAATCAGACCTTTGATTTCAGGCATTTGACTATGGGAATGAGTCACTTCCTCATTCACTATTGTTGTGCTTCTCTGATACTATATATAGTGCTCAAAACTATAACTACACACACTCAACACGTCACAATCTCGCCCCCAAGTCTTTCAGTGGACTTTATTTATAGATGATGCTGTAGTTGTTCTGTTTTTTAAAAGCTTTCATTATGACCTACCTAATGTCCGAACATATGACTTTTCTTGTGACTCTCGTGAGAAGTGATTTTCCATTCACATTACTCATCATGACTCTTCGATACTATTAATGTAAATAGAAGAGCTTCTCTCCCTTCTCTTTCCTCTCTCTCTGTTACTTTGAATATATTGCAATTTCAGAGTAACCGGGTTTAACATTGACTACCCTTACAGAAAGTCCAGTATTATGCAATACTGCAAGTTTCAGAGAACATATGCGTTTAAAAACATGACTATAGCTCCTATGGCCCCTAATTATTTTTCTAACATGAATTCATGGCAGGAATAAAAAACTCTGTGTTCAGAATAGTCCTTTTGCACTGGATTGCATACCCAAAAAGTAATATTTTGAGAATATTATTTTATATTATATACTTTTATACAAGAATTAAAATGAGTAAATTACTAATCAGGGGTGTCAGACAGGTAATGGGCCCTAGGAGGGTCAAATATGTTAATATTATATGAATTTCTTGCTATGTTAGTAGTTTATTTTTAAACCTTTGAAAATACATATATATATATCATCTGTGTGACCGGGGTCCAGGGCTACACCCCTGGTTCTAATATTGACACTTTATTTAGTTTTTTTCACCAACAACAGATCCAGATGAAGTCTAAATTGAATTATATTACATATTTAAAGTTTACTATTTAAAAAAATACTATGTAGAATATTAATTATACTACATATAATAATGTACATCATATGTTGTTTCCAATCTTTGTATCAGACTGTAAAAAATATCAGAACATGATGACTATTTAACCAAAACATTACAGAACGTGAATAAGCTTTAACAGACAAGACGTTTCGGATTTCGGTTTCCTGTCACTAAAAATGTACCTGTTTTATATCATGCTCAATACAGCTGGCGAATAGCATTGGTGTAGTTATTATATTCACCAACAGAGGGCGCTGTGAGCTGCGCTGATTACTGGATTGCACGCCGCACGAGAGGAATACTTGAACTGAAGCTGGTGGAAGGCAGAGCTGTTATCAACAATTACGGTTTAAGGTAATCAAACACTAGTTATAATTGTTACGGTAATACTATTTATAAGTACATTATAAAAGGACCCTAAATGCGTGTGGAATCGAGTTTTGAACGTCCATGAATCTTTGTGTCATAATGCAGTAATTACCACAACAACAAACAAGCAAAAAAAGTTTTCAACGAGTAATATTTAAAGCAAGTATAAACATTGTTCTCAAAATGAGCCTAGGATGTTACTTTTTAGCATATTTAGGAATAGTAAACCTCCATTCGCAAAAGAGCAGACATACATTTGAAGTATTTTATAACAATTAGAAAATGTAAAAACAGATACTTGTTAAATACAATTTCTTACATGTTCTAGATTTGTTTTATTTCGTAAAGCTAAAATGTCATAAAAACCTACTCTTTGTATTTGTTTGTTGTTCTATGTAGTTACTGTCTTTCATGTTTCAAGTGTTTTTTGTGTGTAACCGAATTAAAACCTGTTAGATTTGATCATAAATTATAAACATATCCCACAACAATTTAACAACAAAAACATACAAAAATTGATTCTCTCATTTTCATGAATAAATAGATAATTATATATAATTCAGTGGATTTTAAACTATATTGTTAAAGGTAGAACAATAGCCCTGGTTTCAGTGTCAGAAATGTGGTCTCCTTGTAATTGAATAATAAAAACAGTATGTTATGTATGTTATGTATAAAGTCAAATAGAATTTTCACAAGAACAAACCCTAAAACTCACAATGCAAATATTAGTATATAGTTACAAAAATAGAACCTTAAAATAAATGTTATTGTAATCAGACTGGTGAATATACCTTTGAATCAGTTTATTAAGTAAAAATGACATATTTACAGAACACAAGCACATAGCCTCTGGTGACGTTAACACAAAATAAATACATGTTTCTCCTTCAGACAGGGAGGTTGGTATCATTTCTTCTCCACAATCTGCGGCTCTGAGAGCTTCTTAAGGGCAAGCTCCTCCACAAGACTCTTCACCAAACCCTTGTAGAGCGGCTCTGGATCCTGACAGAGACGAATCACAGTAAGATTAGCAGTAAGACAGCCAACAGACATGCAACTGTGCCTTTAGAAATATGTTTTCTGAGAAAAATGATTCAATGTTTTTTTTCCTGCTGTATCAGAAAAATTGCAATTCGATATTTTCGGCAAATCGCACAAGCCATTTTGGCTTTTTGCATTATGAAAAACAACACAGACATGAATTTCTGTGTAGTAGTTTTCCAAGTGCAGGTTTAACAAACATTCATTCACTCATTTTCTTTTCGGCTTAGTCCCTTTATTAATCTGGGGTCGCCACAGCGGAATGAACCGCCAACTTATCCAGCATATGTTTTACGCAGCGGATGCCCTTCCAGCCGCAACCCATCACTGGGAAACATCCATACACACTCATTCACACATAGGTTTAACAAACAATACCTTGAAATACCCACACACACGCACGCAGACATGTACATGAAATAATAACAAATAACACATAATAAACATAAGTAAACAAATCCAAATTGCAGGGATCCATGCTTGTGTTGTTTGTCACAAAAAAGCTGCACATTTTATATGTTGTTTCAGAGACAAAACTTGGTGGAATAAGCAAGGGTGTAACAAAATGTGGGATTATGTTCCAATTTAAATCCCATTTCCTGCATCTACATATTTATTTTAGGTACATAATAATACAAAATCCAGAAATAACTAATAAACAAATGTTTTTCAAACTAACCTAAAAAAAATGTAAAACAATAACTGTGTGTACTGAATCACAATTTTGTAATATCAATTCCAGATAGAAAAACTTAATATGTAGGCAAATTCTATAAAATGTTGATCCTTATTTTATTAATTGTCTTTCAATCATAACACATGTAATAACAACAACAACAACAACAAATTACATTCCTGGTGCTAATTGTCTGTGCAGCGTATATTCGTAAAAGTTTAGAGTAACATCAGGACGTGAAGACATATTCTGTCTGACAGAAAATACAATAATTCTGACCTGATCTAATATACTGGATCAACCAACTCACATCACTTTTTTCCCCTTGTTGACATTAAAGTCATCTGTTGCTGCTTTGTGTTTCATTGCTGACTGAAACAATCATTTTAACCACAACACCTGCTTATTCAGGGTGTTCGCTGGGTCTTAAAAAAAACGTCTTAAATTTCAAAAACTCAATTTTAGGTCTTAAAAAGTCTTCAATTCACTGAAATATTGTGTTGTAGGTCTTAAATCATTTTTAAACAGGTCTTAACTTTTCCATCCAATCGATCAATCACCAACAATACTTCTCAATAAAACCTTATTTTTTATATTTAAGCTTTTTTTATTGCAAAGAGATACAATTCACAACAACCGTTAGACATTTTTACAGCAAATTCCCCAATAAATTCAGGGAAAGACAACTAAAAACAATTATATGACTCCCTTATGATAATACATTAGAAAAAAACCTTGTAAAAGTCTTAAATTTGACTTGATGAAACCTGCAGAAACCCTGTTATTAGAAACTTCAGTTATTTTAGAGCGTGCACCCAGATGTTATTGGATGTTTTTTGAACATGTTTAGGTCATTTTGAATTTGTTTAGGAAAAACAAATCGTGATAATATTGATAATTGTGATCATTTTGGTCACTATAATGTATGACTGTATGAAATTTCTCTATCACTATGACTATCCCTCACATTCATATTTATTACCTTCTTTTCCAGTAGTCTCTGTTTCTCGACTGCCTCCACCAGATTCAAGCCCACCCATTCAGCTTCCTCCTCTGGCACCTCAAACTGCTGCTCGCAGGAATCCAGACAAAGGCAAGTGGAGGAAAACACACACAGGTTGATTACCAGCACAATAGGTTCTTCACTTATATCAACACTGAATCAACTCACCTTGTAGCGCTCGTAGATTTTCTCTCTGTGCTGCGGATCCTCGGGGTACAGCTCTGTGTCTTTGCGCGCCAGCCGTAAAAGCATCGCTCGTTTTAGATTCATCCCGAATTTGGAGTTCAAATCTTGTTTTGGGGTCTGGTTAAAAACAGATGCATAAAAGATATGGATCAACGGTATCTGTGAACTTCTCCAACAACAAAAAAATAACAATAAAAGATGATTATTATGTCAATTGCAACAGTTTGTTGAACACAAATGTTTTTGTTTTTTTACAAACTATTTACAAATAAAATAGCTTTGCTTGTATTTAGCACATGATTATGACATACTAAAAGGAATGAAATAAATGCATACTATATATTACTGCATAAAACAATTATTACATCAATCTATAATAATTCCACAAAGCATACAACATGCCAGACTTGCTGCAGATATTTTGTAACATACTAGTAAAATAATTTCTAGCATTTTTTTCTTTGTAAAATAATAATACATAATTAATGCCACAAACATTTTGAGCACTTTTTAATGTCCTTTTTAAAAATGTTTTAATATAATATGCACTATTTAATAATACCATTTTAAACTATTAATACTGCTATATAAACATATATTATTATTATTATTGCGTAAAAAGTTTTTTGATTGTCATAAAATAATACAACATACTAAATATCATAGATGACAAATAATACATTAAAAATATACCAAAACATTATACATAAACATATATTATTTTACAGACTTATAATTTTTTTTTTTAATGATTTATATAATAATAAACAAAAAATTTTTTCAATACAAAAATATTATTATACAGATGTTATATTTTTATGATGAATTTATTTTTGTAATAACATAATGAAACATTCTATCTGCCAAAGATGTGTGGATTTCGATCATGTTTATAGATAATAATGAACAATTCTTTTATCAGTATTTTCCATTAACTTATACTACTTAACTTATTAACTTATACTTAAACATTTTGAGGCCTTTTAATGTACTTTTTAAAATAAGGTTTTAATATTATATGCAATCATTTATAATATCATTTTATACTATTACTACATAAACATACATTATTATGTACAACTTTTTCATTATCATCATAAAAGAATACAATATGCTGAAAGCCATAATTAAAATGAATAAACTACATACCATGAACATATATTATTATATAGAACTATATAAAATAATGAAACAGGCTAAATGAGACTAAATGTAGATTCTCACCTTCAGAATGTAGAAGTCGAAGCCAAAGGCGGCATCGATAAGGTCCAGTGCTCGAGAAGTGACCGTCACACTGAACTTCTGGTCGAGGATCTCGCTGTACAGCTCTCTTGTAAACAGCTGGGGCTTCCAGGTTTTGGGCAGTCTTGTGGAAAGCTGTAATAATAATAATAATAATTCATATTGACATATGAGAATCTCTTAGATAAGCCATCTTAAAAGAACTTTCTGATTTAAATCTCTAACTTTTGAATCTTTATCACCATCTCTGTTTGAAGCCTGCAATTGCAGTTATGCGTACTATGGCTGAATCAGGCGCAATGATATTACATGGCGCCTGAAAATAGTCCGCAGCTAGGTAACTAACTAGATAACAGCTCTGCATAATGTAATTGCACCTGCTGCAGCCATAGTACGGTGGCAAAGTTCCCTGATTATTATGCCAGAATGAGAGCTGGCCATATTGCCCTAGGCCTAGAAAATAGCAACTTTTCATTTTCTGTCAGACTTATTACACGATGTAACTACAGAAGAGTCCAGCTATAAATAGGAAAATTATCGAAACTCTTTTTCTTGAATGAGATGCTAATGGTCTAATCTGATTCTGTGATTTATGCTAAGCTAAGCTAAGCTAAAGGTGTTCCCTGAAGAGATTTAATAATGGTAAAACTCAACTGTTTAACTCTAGGGGAGATATAAAATGAGCATGTTTACATAAAAAGTAGAGTGTTCCTTTAAAATGACTACCTCATACATTTCTTGAAGAGACTTCCCAACCTACAATTATTAAAGCAGTCTAGTTTTTAATTGGACAGTCAAATTTCCATAACATGCTGTTACACTTTATACTGTCAAAAACAGGCTGGTAGATTCCTCTGATTTACTCCAAATACATTTAACCTATAATATAATAATTTAATATAGCCTCTGCTGCAATCTAGAACATGGGTTGTTGATGAGAGAAGACCAATATAACTAATTGTCTATATAAATACCCCAAACGTTGTATTTGTGTTTAGTTAATTACTGAAGGACAATGATCTCCCACAGATCTATGGTCAAAGATCAGTCCAGCAGTCTTTTTTCTATTTAAAATCAGAAAATTATACACACACCACCCTACAAATCCTCACAATTTTCTGAAAACACATCAAAGGAGTATATCTCTGTGCAGAAAACTCAGTATTGCTTATATACATATTTTTTTATCCTGACCTGAAACAATCATTAGTGTATAACGTGAACAGAACAGGTGAGCTGACATAGCCCTGTGGTACTCCCATGTTAGCAATATTCGCATGAAAATAACAGTTATCCACCCTCACTTGTAGTGTACTAGCAGGTAAAAATTTATAAAACCATTTGATATAAAAAATTATTTACTTTGAGTTTTATAAGCGTTCTAAATAAAATCTTAATTTGGAATGTATTAAACAGCAAACTAAAATCTATAAAAAGTAATGCATGGGGAGTAAGTGTTTTTAATGTATACAGATGTGACGTAATGACACAAAAGTGAACAGTGGTAAGCTTGTATTTCCTGTGAAAATTAGAAAAACATTATTACAAGCGTACTATTAATCGGGCTACGCAGAGCATTTTGACACTGCTTGCTGGCTATGCATTTGCTCAAAATTGATTTTGAATCATTATTACCAAAACAAGTTGCACTATTGGCATCTCTCCTTTGTTTTACCTTGTCGTCTTTGGCATATCTGAAGCCAGATATCCAGCCTTCTCCACCCCAGAGTCCCTCCTGCGACTCTGGAGGATAGTAAACTGGGATCGGCACATCCTGGACCCTCTCTCTGTGTCCCGTATCAGGATTGATCCTGTATTTGACACCCAGGGGTTTCCAGTGCACAGTGGTGGGAGGAGTGGTGTCCTGCAGAGAGCGCAGGTAATGCTGTGGCAGACGCGTGTAGATGCCCTTCTGCAGCTTCAGGGCGTCCCAGATCTTTGGGGGATACTTGTGTAGTGGCATCGTGTGAGACAAAACCTTAGAAAGAAGGGTTGAATATGTACACTGATTAGATCTATAAAACTATGAATTAACTCTGGGTTAATGATGGAAATGGGTTTTCCTTCCAGCATTAAATTAATAAAACTTTAGTACAGCTCTAATTTTTCATTGTTTATTTTTTCTGAGCAAAAATGTATGACTATAAGAAAATGTTTAAACGCATTAAAATGTCATTAAATAAAAAATCTACATTTTATATGCAATAAAAATGGTTTTTGACATATTAAAAGGCACTATTTATAGATCACATTTCAATAAAACAAATAATTAAATTAAATAATTATACTTTGCTTTTTATACTTATACAAACCACCATGTTTTACTCAGCATAATGTCATTTTATCCGGTGGTTTAAAGCTGAATTTTCAGCAACTATACTCTGTATGTCACATAAAATCACCTGATCCTGCAAAAATAATATCGATATAATAATATTAAGCAAACAATTCGGCACTCTTACCGGGGATTGACGCGATCGGAAATGTTTTATTTTATTTTACATGATAAATGTTAGCCTGCTAGCCTCTCAATCCAGCATGCATGAAGCTAACCAAGGGCACCGCACGTCATTTCCTATGACAGACCCTACAGTGAGCGCTGTGATTGGTCCAGTTGAGTGTTTATTGCGCTGATTGGGTTGTTCGCATGGCTGCGCTTCCGCGTTTAAGAAAATTATAAAGCAACACATGAGGTAAAGTATTTTTGAAGCAACATTTAATCTTCTCAGCTTCAGCTGTTTTTATGTAAATTCGTCAATATTGTTGTGACTTTGGACTAATGGTCGCCCGAAAGGTGGAATTGAACCACTCTGTCGCTAGACAGCTACAGGTTTGAAGCCTGCACCCCGGACCACCGAGGTTCATCCGGGCATTTAAAGCGGCTGAACTCACCCGTATATAAAGGCCGCTGCAGCGATATGCTTTACATCTACGGTGAGAGGAATTTCTGAAACTATATTTAGCAGCATATCATCAACATATCATCATTTCCCCATGATGTATTAGTCCCCCCTAAAGTATGAACTGCAGGGAAATACATATTTTGCAGAAATGCTGCATTAAACCGGGCGTTGCACCGCATGCAAATTAATTGTTTGCTATTGGCTGACACTTGGGTGGACTTTTATGTCATTGTTCGTTGTTTTGTTAATGAATGACTTCTTTGTGACTTCAAAGCCAGGCATGCTTGCTTTTTCGTTGTGTATTGATATTCCTATCAATAATACAAGCATATAATTTTAGCATTAACAGATGTTTCTATTTATATATTACTTTTGTAGTTAAATAATAAACATTCAGTTGAGAGAGCTGTTTAATTTGTATATCATTATTTTAATTCAATCTAACAATGATAAATATCTAATGTACAATCCACGTGTATAAATGTCCAGCATAACGAAGTACACCCGCCATTGAAAATTAAGATTTTTTAAAATCAATTTCTCAGTGAATATGGACTATTTGTAGCAGTTATATTCATTAACATAGGAGTGTGGTCCCCTAACAACTGATAAGAAATAATACTTATATAAATAATCACAGACTACAAAAGAATCTACTAAATGAAATATTTTGTTTGGCCTTTTTGATTTTTCCTGTAAATTACAATTTTTATCTTATTTTTCTTTGAACATATTCATCAGGGTGTACTCATTTTTGCACCATGATCTTAGTTTGTGTAATACTGAATAAACTAATGTAAAACCAATAAATCAGATTTGCACAAGTATCTAATCATAAAGCATCCCATAAAACACATACAGACACACACATATGGCACATGGTTATGGCATTACCTTTTATTTGGTCGGGGAGATGTGTTGATACAGTAAATAAACTCAACCCACATGTGCCTCATTCAAACATGTTTATTTCAGCAGTAAATAAATATTGCAATTTTGCAAAAAAAAAAAAATCCAGTTCACTAAAATGATTCACTCAGACTTTAAGGATGGCATCTGTTCCAGATCTTCACTGTACAACGGCAGACATTCACCTCATACATTTTCAAATATTCTTGAAGCTTTTAAGGCCCCAGGCAAGAAATCTTGGAAAACTCACAGGCAGATCATATGCACCTTCTCAGAATTAATCTCACATTTCGCTTGTGTCACACGACAGGGAACTTGTGCAATTAGTTTTCTGCTAAAAAAAGATTACCAGAAATTGTATGTGGCAATAATCGCAGGCCTGTCCCCGTTTCTCATACAAGTGAATACCTACAACTGTCCAGTTCACCGTGAACACAGAGTAAAAAAAACAGAGCAGGTCTGACTACATTTACAAGGATAAACTGATCTTATTAACTCATGATTTTAATAAACAAAAGTCAAAAGTAACAATGATGGAAGTCACTCTACAAAAACAGGAGAGTGAGAAATAAGACAAACACTCCTGCTAGTGTGTGATGTAGTGGAGTGAGGAAAAAGACACATTAAAATGATGACTTAAAGACTAAAAACTAAAAATGATCACACAAAGGACCCTTCCAGTACAATATAATGAACTTAATAGTAAGTGCTCATACGTGTACGCAACTTTATTCGAGAAAATTCCATCAACAGATTTCAAAATGTCTTGTTTCACGCTCACTTATTGCATTATACCACTGAAAGATGTGCACACAGACTCTACTTACAGAAACATTTCATGTGCATCAGAGAAAAACAAATTGCAAACGATAAGTATTCATAATTTCATGTAGCAATCCCTCGTGAGGTCATTCACACCATTTCTTTTTTATTCAATTTCATCATCTTCCACTACAATGAACTGAAATCTCAGTTTTGGGACTGCATTCAGAAGAAAAACAAAACAAAAAAACAATTGGCTTCAGAATAAAACAAGCGCACACACACACAAAGTCCAACTGTGATTGATAAATATGAAAATCATAGTGCTTGTTTTAATAAAATTATATGTATTTACCTTAGAGAAATTGATAGAGGAAAACATACAGTCAGCAGAAACATCCATTTTAAATTCCAAAAATGAAAATGCATAAACGTAACAGGATATGACAGCACCCTGTTGTAAAAGGCTCTTAAGCGCACGCATACATACATACATATATACACACACACGCACACGCACACACACACACGCGCGCACACACACACACACGTTCTCTCAAACATGCTTAAGTTATCAATAAATAAAGTGGACAATCAAATAACACAATGTTCTTAAACACTGTTGTACATCTGAATCTTATAAAGAAAGCCTTTGCAGTACAAATCCTTCGCACTATCTGCAGTTACCGTGTGAAATCAGACACTAGAAATACAAATTAGTGACTTGACTGCATTAAAAACAAAGAAAACAGACATAACTGACAGAAAATGTCATAGTTGAGATGGACAGCGGTTACATAAGGAACGCAAACAGAATTTCTTGCCCCTTTAGATTAAGTGTTTTGTGTTTGGATGTGAATATACAATCAAATCTAGATGGCACCAGCCAGTGAAAATGGCTTTTTTTTTTTCTTTATAGATGGCGTAAGCGGTGAACATACTGATGTCTGATTTAACCGTCGCTTCAAAACTAATGACCAGACACTCCAAATATTTGAAATCTGCCTAGAAAATGAGTTAATACTTTTTGTTTGCACAATGCTAATAATCACAAGACAGAGTTTATTAGATTTTTGATCAGTAATTGCACAAGCTTTTGTTCATAATAGGGTAAAAAAAAAAAGGCCAGACTTTCTTTTTTCCACGAGATGTGGTTGGCGGAAACTGATGAGGCTTTCTCAGGGTGACCTCGGAAACAAAGGGAAAACAATCAATATAGTATGTTATTTGATTTTGAGATCAGCACTCTTGTGCTTGCTTTGGCAATGTGTGATTAGCAAAAACCATGAGGCGCTAATGAAAGTTAGCTCACCCTGCTCTTAAAATAACTCTGCCCTACTTTACCTGAGGTTGGAGTGCTGCTTACTTTACTCAGACTCCTGTAACTGTGCTTTACCACTTGTGTTTGTGATGAGAATAAATTGGAGTTGACTAAAATTCAACGTGTTACAGGACCTTAGTAGGGCCACCCCATCCCAGACCCTCATAATTAATCAGCAATTCAGTCACTGTTTGAGATTGTTAACGAAAAAAAGTTTAGTTAAAAAGAAAAACTGACCTTCTGATTTGGTGCATATTGGTAATGCAAGCACACCCCCACCCAAAAAAACAACCCATTGAAATCTGCCAAATTTGCTAGCAGAGCTTGACCCTTTGTGACGTCTGAACTGTAGCCAAGTCTCAACAAGAATAACCCGTCACATAAACTGCAATCAGCCAATCAAATCTCTTGTAGCTTAAGGATGGTTGCAAACTTTTGAGTCAAAACAAAAACCAAGTAGTTTAAAAACAACCCAAATGAAGCCATGCTGACGTATTGTGGTGGAGAGTGAGAAAGTGCTAATGCTAGTCCTCTCTCCCGGCCCGCGCTTCTCAGTGTCGGCATGCACCAGGTGTTTGCACTCGGGACAGCTCTCATTCCGAGCTGTGCGTCGGGCTCCAGGCAGAGGATGTTGGGGAAGGGGGGAAAAAAACACTCGTAACACGGCACACACAAACAAGTCCTCAGATGAATGTGACATTCCCACTGACCGCATGCTGCTGGAGATGTACACACAAAAAGGCAAACCGCCCACCATGCATACTGACTACCAATGGCAAAAATAGAATCCTTTTTGTCTTTTTTCCTATTTTTTATCTCCTATCCTCATCCCATGTGTCTTGACTGTAAGGTAAGGCAGGGATTTATTTTTTTTTAAATAAATTTTTTTTAATCTGATGTGTGACTGTCTGTTGTTAAAACAAGCTCATGACTACGCCACCAGACCAGCAGCCTAAGCAGTAAGTTGGAGATCACCATCCCTCCCCGCTGCTGATCCTCGACAGGAGCGTCGTCCTCTCGAACGCTTACGGATCTCCTCCAGAGTCGTTTCCGCGCTATGCCATGTAGATGAAATTGTTAATGTCCGTCTCGTCTCTCTTGATGTACTTATGCTCAATGAGCCACTCGATCTGCTCCTTGATCATTTTCTTCTGAGGAAGGAACATGTTCTTCAGGATCTCCACCAGCTCAGTCTGCAGCTGAGCGTTTGTGATCTTCTTGCGCATCTTCATGATCTGAATGATGGCCTCCTGAAATGACAGCAAGAAAGAACATGTCAAGCCCCAAGAATACTTCAGTTGTAACGTGGATGCTAGGGTGTGTGAACATTATTTGACACAATCAAATAATGTATATATAACAACGCTATCTCACGGCAATTCGTAAGTTTTTGATTTAGTGGTTAATTCGTATGAAATCGTACAACCTCAGTACGATTAGCTTATCCCCCAATGACGGTTGGGTTTAGGGGTGGGGTTGGGTGTCACGCCTCCTTTTAAAAATCGTTTATTTTAGTACGACTGAACTCGTACGAATTCATACGAATTAGCCACTAAACTGACAAAACGTAAAATAGTTACGTTTCCTTGTGAGATCAAGCTGTATCTACTCAACTATACAAATTCATCCTACTTCAATAAGTTAAAGACATCATAACTGCAGTGCATGTTTATGAAAAACAAAACATTTGTCCCCTGATGTAGACACTAATGTACTTATTGTTATAGTCATCTCAGCGCTTTCATTATAGGTGTGTATGGCCACTAAATGTAACCCAAGATAGTAAAGATTAAAAGATTCATGACTATGGAAGGTGCCATTATGTTGATGACATCAGACGGTTGCATTCGGTGAACTACAGGCAATACCTGTTGATACGTTTTTACAGCTACACAACTTAAAATGCTAACACGATGCCACTTTGTGTGGCTTTTGAATGCAATTTCTAGTTGAAGGGCAACAGAGGTACGGTTTGGTACAGTATGCATTTATGTCCATTTCTACTCTCAAAAAGTACCAAAATACCGAACTGTGACATACCACTTTTTTGGGACCCTTTCCTAAGGTTACTTAGCACAATAGTAATGGTGAAACTAGACTCACTGCAGAATACTCATTGGTTTACTGAGAATTGTAACTTTATTGCTTGTTGTTAAATTGTAACTTTAACACGAATTGTAATTGTAATGCATGTAACAACACAGGAATCGCTATTTTTAAAAACACAGACAAAACACAACACTGTAATAATACAATGACAGTGTGCAGCAATGAATCATGGTCGACTTGAGCTCAAACAAACTTGTTTTGTGACAAACAGCCACATGCCAAAAAGCAAGAACAGGGCCGTTAACATATCACATCCTGGGGCTGTTCACATAGCCCAGTGCTTCCTCTCTCTATTTGTGCGCACTTGATGATTGTCTACATTTAAATAAAACAAGGAACTTGAGCACACAAAGATGTAATATTTCAATTCTTCTTTAAATGAGAATGAGGTTGATCGCAACTTTCTGACATACACCATACTTAGTGAAGTGAGCCTTGTTAAGTATGGTTTAACCCATACTTGAAACCGGTCCTCTGATTTTAACCCATTCAAGTGCACAGACACATTTTTTGAGTGAGGAGTGAGACAAACTGTGAGCATACACCCAGAGCAGTAGAAAGCTATTGCTCCAGGGAGCAATTAGGGAGTTAGTATCCTTGCTCAAGGGCACTTCAGCTTGGTATCGAAGATGGATAGAGTGCAACAAGTAATGGTACCAAGTTAACAAGTAATGGTACTATTGGCAGTGGAAACACAAGCCTGATCAGGGTGACCCAAAATGAATACTTTACTAAACTATAGCTCAGTGAAAACAAGGCATTAGTGTTCACTGCTTTCTTCAGTTTTACTGCAGTCAGTAGGCTGATGGATGTAACAACACATTTATATCCATTCAATGTTCTCCAGTTATTTGTTACAGTTGTTTTCAAGCATCTAACATTTCTTGTCTCGCAATATGGCATTTTTTCAGTATTATATTTCCCAAAGTTCAACCATCTGACATCAACGCAGAACCAACTGCACACCTAAAACAATGGTGCTCAAATAAACTCAGCCATTTATGACATCATTTATATCAATTTAACATTGTAGATTAAAGCATACAATCTTAACACTCGGGGGTTCCCTTTAAAGATTATAACTCTCATACCTGTGTTCTTAATATTCTAAGTTGGACGATGCCTTCATTCTCCTCTTCTCTCATTCGCTCTGTTGTTAGCTGCAATCGGCCAATTAGGTTTATCTTCCCCCTCTTTTGAACCTTGGAATTTTTTCTAAGGATAAAAAAAAAAATTGTTTCGACAATAAAAAGATAATTTGTAAGTAAATAATAATAGAAAGCAAGAAACAATGTTTTCTTACATCAAGGAGAATTCCTGGTTAACGAAAAACAATGTACTGTCCGTGAAGTCTTTGGGAGAGCTCACTTGAGGTTCATATAACAGCACTTGGCGTTTGAGCTTTGGAAAGGCAACAAGAGACTGTAAAGTAAGAGAGGGAAAGTTAGGAAGAACATGATGGTACAACATCCATCAACAGGTCTACTTGAGTGTTAATACTAGAGTGTAAATATTATGCCTACGATAAGTTTACATCCATCCAATGTCAAAAAGCATCTACATTTTATTCATATGCAATGCAGCATCTGAAATGCTTTGTTTAGCGATCTGTTAATCACGTCTTTTTAGGAGCCTACTCAACTCTGATTGGTCAGATGGTCCAGTCTGTTGTGACTCGAATAAAAAGGAGCATACAGACAATCACTGACTACATTTACATAGACACCAGTAATCTAATTATTTCCTTTAATCAGAATAAGACAATAATATGATTAAGGTGTTTACATAAGTTGCTTTTTGAATGTTCCTTTCATGGTCCGTTTTACATGTTATAGCACATAGTTCGATTAACGTCATTACATCACACATGTCTGTACTGCACTGTACTGTACTGCAATAATGCGACTAAAATAAGAATACTCCACATGTCTTAATTCGATTTCTGTCTAGTTCGATTATGACTTTAGTCAGATTAAGGTCATCAAAAATTGCAGTTTACATGGTAGACTCCTAATCAGAGTATTGTCTTAATCGGAGTATTGGTGTTCATGTAAACGTACTCAGTGATGCTCTTACCCAGAGAGTTCTCCTCAGCTCAGCGTCAGGCAGCTCAGTGGCAAGTTTCAGATTCTCAAAGCTGATCTTTTCTCGTGGTCTTTGGTTCCAGGCAAAAAGTACAGCCAGCTGAAAGGTCGTGACCTCCAGGTCATACTGCCCTGCTTCATTCTTGAACGTGATCTACCGAAGAGCACACAATCTGATTAGCTATTAGTTGCAAATATTTATTTACAAGTTGCTACAAATCAACAAAAGGTAGAGTATAAATACACCCACGATGCCGTTGGACATGAGGTGGTGCCAGTGGAGTTTGCGGCCGCTGTGGTTCTTCTTGTAGAAGTCCTCCACCTCAGGGATGAGGTCTTCCAGCTCAGTGGGCAGAGACACGAACACTTTCTCTGAGCTGCGTGACCACGCTCCAGCATTCAAGATCTTGATGTTCACGGAGTCCGCTGTCAAGTGAGAGAGAGATCTTAGGCCAACCATTTTCACATCATAATAGTGTAGAACTATTACAATTTTTCACAATAGAAACATTAAAAACTTTGAGATTTTATTAATTTCTGTGACTATTCCTGGTCTAAAAATCCGAAAGTTCAATCAAAATCTGAAAAAGATTTCTTTGACCATGGGATCCTTGAATTTATGCCATGTCCACTGTTATTTTTATAAACAGGGTCCGTCCACAAAAAGATGCAAAAACGCACTGTGATGCATGTTAAGAGCACGCCGAACTGAACGTGGCGATAATGACACTTTTATGCTGGATTCACACCAAATGGGCAAGTAAGTATTTGCACAAGTAAATTGCATAGAAATCAATGCAAACGTGAGAACAGAGGCAGATTACCGTCCCGAGGCGAATGACACAAAATATGCGATATGTTTGCTGCAAATTTGTGGAATTTTGCCTTATTCGTGTCTTCTGAGTTTGGTGTGAACCCAGCCATATTGGCCAATCAGAGAGGAGAAAACAGCGCGCATGCTGACGTCATGAGGTGAAAACTCCGGATGTAGTGTCCACACAACCACACTGTAGCCGGAGTTTTGGAAAATCTTCACCCTGGCCGGAGTTTTTAGAAAGTAAGAAAGTATTGTTTTCAGTCACAAAACAGTGAAACTGCGTAGAAAAATGTGCGGTTTTGAAAATACTCACATTCATGTGGACAGGGCCTTAGTGGCAATGATTCAAATAACAAGATAATTTCAGTACATTTGTTATAGCCATTTCTTGAAAGTGCATTTTATTTAGTTTAAACACTAATTTTTGGTGTTTTGTTTTGATTTTGTTCTTTAATTTGAAGGTGAACATAATAAAGGTGAGGAAAATGGGACAGCAGTAAGCTAGAAAAATGGAATGGGTCAGACACAGTTTTTTGACTTTATGTTCTGGCCTTTTGGCTGAGGGTGCAGAAGTATGGTTGTTGGCTTAGTTTTCGAACGCACATCATATATTGTTTGTTGATAGATTATTGGTTTATAACGAATTTTGTTTTATATAATTTTTAACTTAATTTTGATGCATTTATTATTGGTAAATTACATGTTTAATAAACAAGATGATCGAATGAAAGCAACTGGAGTGAACTGCAACATCAGTGAAAATAAATTTACATTTATATATTACTGCTATTACAACATAATTTTTACCATTTTTACATTTTTTTAAATGCTCATCAGGGATGCATTTATTTAATCTAAACAAAAATGAATACTGTGAAATTTTAAACATTTTAAATAATATATATTTTTTAAATATATTTAAAAATGCAAAGCTACATTTTCAGCATTGTTACTGCAGTCTTCAGTGTCACATGTGCCAAGTGCCATTTCAATACGCTGATCTGGTGCTCAAGAAACATTTCGTTGTGATACCTAATATTTCTGTTTATACAATTTCAAATATTTTATTTTATCCAACTGAGAATAAAGCTAATGTAAATGTAAGTCACCTGGTAGAGCCAGCTTGTTGTGTTTGTGCATCTCCTTGAAAACCTGATTAAGATCTTCAGACACTTTGATGTCCTGGAACATCCTAGCCAGCTTGTTCACATAGTCAGCAGGCATCCCGACTTCCTGAAACATGCCCGATTGAAGCAAACAGTGAGTGAATAATGTATGAAACCCTCAAACGGAATTTCACACGGTATCATTTCTCTTTTATTCTCACCCTGAGCCACTCGACCATGTTCTCCTCGATCTCACTGTCAGCTGAGATGTCCAGGATCAGACGCCTGGTCAGGTGGGCTTTGTGGTACCTCATAAACACATCCTTATTCTGGACGTATTTAAGCACCAGTAGCTACAGAAAGACATTCGTAGTATTGTGAAACACTTTTAAGGACAACAGATGAGCAAACAACATGTGACAACAATAGCGTCTCTCACCACTTCCTTCAGCTTGAGCTCGATCTCCTCTGAGGTCAGCTTTTTGCTGAGTGGGGTCTTTCTTAGCAGCATATCGCAATAGTTAGCAAGCAGCTCCGGACACTTTGACTCTGGTTGTGTTTTAAGGCCCACTCTGTGTTTAAAAACATTAAAGGGTCATTAAAAAAAAAGATTATAGGAAAGTTCTGTCTTCATTTCCTCACTTGCATATTGTTTATATAAAGGGTTCCCACTTGAAGCCCAAATATCACTGACTTTTTACTGAGTAAAAAGCAAAATTTTCATTCAGCCTCTTTGAACAAGGCCATTATTTGTTGTATTGATCGTTAAAATGTGAACTTTTAACATAAATTTGAATGTCGTGTTTATTTTGGTCAAAGTAATTTGTGTACCATTTATATGGTTTCTCTCTTTGTTTCACTGTGTTTCCTTTATATTAATTACAAAGACCAATGGTTCTTGAAGTCAAAAAAGTAAACAAAGAGGTGTACATTTGTGTATATTTTCACAGCAAAACAGCACAAGAAATGCTGAAATATTACTGCAAAGCATGATGAACGAAAGCGTCTTTCAGTGAACGTAATGAAAGTGAGAAAACAATGACAGAATTTTCATTTTGGGGTGAACCAACTTTTATATGAGAGTAGACAATACTGAAATACGGACCACGAATGCTCACTTTAATGAGGACCCTTTTCACAGCCTGTGATGAAAGTTTACCTTTTTTCATTTTTAAAATGAGCTTGATAATACTATACTTTATGATTTATTACTGTGAAATTTTAATTCTCAATCTGATTTTTTTTCTAATAAAAGCAAATTTGATATCTTATTCTCTTCTGACTAGGACTGTCACAATAATCAATATATCGCACAACACATGGACATGACCTCAATCATTTTTGGCGATACAATACATATCGTCCATACACAAAAACCAATTCTAGCAACATTTTAGCTGATTGTGCAATATCTCTATCACTATTGGAGGTGTCAGTGTCAGTATGGTTAAAAAAAACACTGTAGTATTTACTATAAATTACTTTAGTATATTTTCATGTGGGTGTCTGACAGCTGAAAATAGTTCTGGTAGCAGATATCGCAGCCTCTTACTTTTTACCCTGCACTTTTTTTGTTAACATTTATTATTATTATTTGTTAAGGATAAGCATTTTCACATTCTGATTACAATGCCTAATTATTAAATTGTTAAAATGACTATAATTAAATAAAATATTCTTAAGAATAAAATATTATGTGTTCTTTGGAAGAGTGTACTTGCATTATAATGATATTATATTGTCATTCTGACATTATATAATGAGTGGCATAAAATGGTCTTAAAATGACAATAATATTGTTTAATCGCAACATATTTTGGTGCAATATCTCGTACAACAATAAATAGATATCGGTAAGATTTTTCTTTTATTTTTTTTTTGCAAAGTTTGCAAAGATTTTATTAATTGCAAATGGGGGAAAATGGAAAAATTTGTTGTAGTTCTTGTAGTTCTCAGTCACAACTATGATGACATCTGCTTCTCAGAAGCCTGGAAATGTACTGACGTGCAAGTTCTGTATATTTTGGAGAAAAAGTCACTTTTTTATACTATAAAATGCAAAGCAGCTTACACTTCAAAGCAACTAATGTAATGCAGTTAACATCATTTGGACTGGTGCTGAATGAGACAGACATGCAAGTATTTGTGGTCCATTCAAAACATGCATTAGATCCTGTTTTGCTTTTAAAAAATGTTTAGACTTGATATTAATAATAAAGATTGTTTATAACAAAAACCACAATAATTTCTGTTTGTTTCAGTACTGAATAATTTATGTTTTTGTCATTATCAGTAGACCATTGTATTCATATCGCATTGTGTTTAAGAATGAAACCTTTTTCAATAAATAGAACCTTAACCCGGTGCAACTTATTTCCTGCATTTTTGCTTATCTTTACTTAATTATATTTGTTATACGTTGACTGAATATTTGAGTTGGTTATTTAGTGCATCAGATTCCCATAAAGCAGTCGTTACTCACCCCTTCTGTTTCATTGGCAGCTCCAACTTAAATATTGTGGCATCATTTACAACTGCTTTATATGCCTGAGGAGAAAATTAAAAACACATTATTATATGACATTAAACCGGTAGGTGTGATGCATTAAAAACATGACAATTCATTTTCTAAAAGCATCAATATTGTTTCTGATGGATTTATTGTTATATAACCTCCTGCTGTACTCCCGTCATCACAGATCTCTGGTAACCATCTGTGGTGTGATCTAGAAATTACTGTACTGAGACCAGCTGTAAGACAGTGAGAATGAATACGGACTGGTTGACATGCTCACTTTGTCTCTAGCCGTCAGGAAGCGAGGATCATCCTGGAAGGCTTCCTTCACTAATTTACTAAATCGATTGAACAGAGTCAGGAGTTGCTCCACGTACTTCTCAGAATCCTAAAGAGAAACATAAAACAAGAACTTAAACACTAGTGATGGCCACATTTGTCATTCATATCACCTTATTAAAAAAAAAATTATAATATGAATGTTATTTATATTATTAATAACAAAAGCCAATGAATGCTCCAAATGTGTAAAGGTCACAATTTCAACAAGCTCACGGTTGTGATGGTCTCGGCAGCGGCCACCATGTCTGCAAGTCCAGCACTGATGATGTGCTCCTCCAGGTCTTTCAGCATGGGCTCAATCCCATTGGGCACTTTATCCATGAGAGAGAACATGAGGTGCAGCTCTGTGGATGAAGAGTTCAGAGAGACTTCACAGAGGGTCAAAGCTTACATTTAAAGAAAGGCTACAGCTGTGTGGAAAATGACATTTTTTAGGTCAAGATATTTTTTGAAGAAAAATTCACATTTAATTCAACAAGTATTAAAATGATCAAAATAAACAGTTATGACAGTTATTACAAAATGTAAAAATATATATATTGATTGAACTTAAAAATATCACAAATATTAAGCAGAAAATGTTAATGATAAGAAATGTTTTTTGAGCACCAGATCACCATATTAGAATGGTTTCTGAAGGATCAACACTGAATATTCAGCTTTACATCACAGGAAGATATTATATTTTGAAATAGAAAACAAATATTTGAATTAAATTGTGCATCTGTAGTTTAAAACAAAATCCCTAAAAAGTGGTCATGTTTTAGAAGATTTCAAAAGAATCTCATACTCACTGTCAGTCTCGTTTCTTTTGATCATGCCTGGACATTCAGCTAAGATAGTTTCTTTAAATGACGTTACCAGTGCATTCACACAACATTCCATAAGCTGTGAAGGGAAAAAATCCACAAATTCAGACTTACAGACCTGCTGATATGACTTCATTTAATACTGAATCATATGTTCAACATATTTACTTTTATAAATCTACAATTAAATTACATAATTAATGCGTTATTTATTGCTAAATGGAAAAATTCTATAAAAGGGCTTTTCACACCCTGTTCACCTCAAGTCCTTCTAAACCACAGGTAAACAGAATGCTTCATATTTAACCCTGCTCATTTTTTACCCTGGGATTAACAATTAATTCTGGGCATTAGTTAACATTTCACACTATATGTTCCTAAACTTGGGCTAGCACCCTTATTTGCATATCTGAAGTGTCAGTGTTATTGATTAAATGAAAGTAGCATATGGCCTGTTTATATAAAGGCCATCAGGTTTAGGTGGGGTTTCATAACCCTGGGTGAAAAGTAGCAGTAACCACACTTTAAAATTAGAAAATTTTCTTTACCAAGGGTATTTACCAGGAATTATAACCCAAGGTTAATTGTGGTGTGAGAATGTATTATTAATGCATTATTTTAATGTATAATTAATGCATTATTTAGGAGCCAAGCATATACTCACTGCTTGTACAGAGTTACATTCACGTCGTGTCTCTAAATATCGTAGTGCACGTTTCTCCTCTTCCCTTAACTTAGCGTCTGCCTGTAAACAGAGACAGGATTGAAAACAAGATTACAAACACGAGGAACAAAGAAATGTAGTGTGTCAGCAGGAGTCATAACACTACCCCTGGTTATGCAATCTGATCTAATCTTATTGTTTAGAGAATATGTCATGCAAAATCTGATCTCTGCCTGGACGTACATATTTCATGTAGTTTTGTACTCCATTCTGCTGCAGATAGGACGGCGCTTGGGTCCTGTAGAACCTCTCAGTGGAGTCTAGGTATGACTTCTCAAAGTTATCCCTGTAGATCTGCAGTTTGTCTTCAGGATTGGAGCACAGGTTCACTGAGGAAGAGATTATAAGAGACTTGTAACTAGGGCTGCACAATATATATGGTTTCAGCAGCGATATCGCAATGTGCGCATCTGGAATAATCACATCGCAGAATCTGCAATGTCGAGTTGGGATTATATTAAGCAGGAACTAATGTTCAGAACATTATGGAGTCGTTGCGAAGTTTAAACTTAATAGAGTGAAAGTTTTTCATTTGCTTGTGTTTTTAAGGTACATAATAAGAAATTATGATGTTTGTAGCTTTAGCAAAGCTTAATTCAATTGTTTTCATTTTTATACAGCAAGGACTATACAGTGTTATTAATTTACATTTGATTATTCAATTTCTGAATACAGTTAGACTCTCCAGAAAACCATAAAGCCCTTTTTTTGCTTTATTGTATTTATCTATGCTTACAATTTGTTTATTATATTTTATGCAGATGCACTGCACTAAGAAGTCATCGCAATCAGTCTACAATTATGAATTTTTCCAAATAGAGCTATTCAAGTCTGGTGTATAATATTCAAAAATCGCAATATATATTGCAGGAAGCCAAAACATTGCACATTTTTTCAAATATCGTGCAGCCCTACTTGTAACGGATAATAACTAGGGCTGCACAATATGTAATTTCACCATCCATATAGCAATGTTTGCATCTGTAATAGTCCCATCACAGCATGTTCAGTATTGAGTCTGGATTATTGTTGATCAGCACCACAGTACAGAAAACACATATGATTTGTGGAGTCTAGGGCTGCAAACTGAAAATATTTTGTTTGTCTGCAATATATATTGTGATAAGAATGGAATTTCACAAGACAAGTTATAACAAGCTATTAGCAACATATAACAAGCTATTTAGAAAAAGAATTCATTTTAGATTAATTGGGATTATTTTGTAGGGGAGTATCTGCATAAAATGCAATAAAGATCTTCCTGTGAAATCTAACAGTATTGAGGTACTCAAATATTCAATAATCATATGTAAAATAACACTATAGTCATAGTCTTCATTGTATAAATAATTAAATACAATTAATCTTTGTTAAAGATTAGAACTTTATAACTTATTCTTAATTATATTTATACTTATTCTTTTATAACTTATTATTAAATTCACTTGAAATCTTACACAGTCAAAGGTCTGAAAAACACATCCAAATGAAAATCTTTCACTCTATTAGGGTTAAACTTTGCAATGACCCCAAAAATATCACAAATAATCTTAATTTGATCCTTTCTATTGCAGATTCGCACATGGCGATATCGATGCAGAAACGATATATTGTGCAGCCCTAGTGGAGTCACTTCAGAGTTTAAACAAAGGAGTTAAAGCTGTTAATTTGATATATTTAAGACATGTGACTGTCTGGGCATTTCAAGAAAGTTTAAAGCATTCAGACACAAGAAAATTTACCCTTTGTAACTTAAATAAATATACATTTTACTGAATTATTTATACATTAAAAGTGTTAGTTTGACTCCATAATTTCATAAAGTACAGTTTTTTTTCCCACATTTATCTTTGCTCTATTGTATCAAAGACTACAGAATACACAAGACATGTCTCTCCTATAGTTTTGAGTGGGGAAAAGTGTAATGGACAATGTGGTCACTCTAGTGAAGGAAGACCCACCTTCAAGTATCATCGATCACTAAAGACTGACAACACTCCGGGGGAGGGGCTTGGTCTAGACGTGTGTTTTTATGTCAGTTTCTGCAGCTTTGTTATTATGAACCCTCTCTGGTCATCAAACGCACTGGTATACTTGCCCCAAAGACAAGAGAAATATAGCAACATACAGCTTGAAATCTCTACATCTAAAGGAACCAAATAACCATGGAAATAAATGTTCTCTGGTTTTGTAATCTGTAAGAAACAAAAGCGAGGTAAAGTCTGTCCCACGTGACTTCATGCATTTCTGCCATTCAAACTCAAATCGCATGACGGAAACCACTTCAACGCACATAAACAAAGAGGTCATTGTCATTTAGGGATGAGATATGCCATCCAGATTAAGATGGAAATTACTTCAGAAGACCAGCGTGATGGGCCACGGCATTATTAAGAGCATGACATTGTGCAACACATAAGTTATTTATTCTTATGGTAGTTATAGTTTTAGTGACAGGATGACGTCTGATCGTGGCCTTCAGAAACACCCATAAATAAGGTTGGTGTCGTGATCTCATTCCTTTCGAGTGCACATGCTCATTGGCTTGGGCAACCTGAAAAAATTGTGTTTTTAAGTAAAATGTCTTACATTAAAGAGACTTTTATTGTATTTATCTATATATTAACATGATCCACTCTCTTACAAAATCATCCCAATCAATTTAAATTAATGAATTATTCCCAAATAGAGCTGTTTAAGTTATCTGGTGAAATTGTATTCATATCACAATACATATAGGAGAAAAAAATATTGCATTGTCCGATTTTTCCAATCTCATACAGCCTTAACAACAACATCTATCAAAAACACTGAAATCTCTTATTCAAAAGATAAACAACTCACCATATGACTCTCTGACCCCAATCACCAACTGCGAATCAAAAGCCTCTCCCAGCCGTTCAGCATGTACCAACTTCATCGCACTATCCTGCAACCTGTTCTTGATGTTGGAGAATATAGACTCATTCCAAGTGTCCAGCATCAGCTGCGGGAACATAAGAAGCCCAAAAGAATGAATCCCAATCTAGGAAAATGACCTAAAAGCAAGTTCTATCCCTCTCACCTTCCTAACAATGCTATCCTCCACATTGGACTTCTTGTTGCTGCCCTGTTTGCCCATCAGCGTGATCTCCAGCTGGCAGAAGGGCTTAGGCAGGATGTCACACTGTGTGAAGAACTTCCTCCACTCCACGATGTAAGCCTTGAGGAGTGCCGTGTCATCTTGGTGACTGAGCACTCGCTAAACACCAATGATCAACAATGTGAGATGATTTAACCGAAGTACTTTCATTAATTTTCCTTCGGCTTAGTCTCTGATTTATCAGAGGTCGCCACAGCGGAATGAACCGCCAACTATTCCAGCATATGTTTTACACAGCGGATGCCCTTCCAGCCACAACCCAGAACTGGGAAACACCCATACACACTCACATTCACACACACTACGGCCAATTTAGTTCTTCCAATTCACTTATAGAGGATGTCTTTGGACTGTGGGGGAAACCAGAGCACCCGGAAGTGAATTGGAAGAACTAAATTGGCCATAGTGTGTGTGTGTGTGTGAATGTGGAAACTCACGCGAACACGGGAAGAACATGCAAACTCCACACAAAAATGCCAGCTGGCCCAGCCGGGACTCGAACCAGCAACCTTCTTGCTGTGAGGTGAAAGTGCTAACTACTAAGCCACCGTGCCGCTCAAAATACTTTCAATACTTAAACAAATACTTAAACAAAAATACTTAAACTGGTTTGGAACAAATCAAGAGTGAGTAAATGATGACAACTGTAATTGTTGGGTGAACTATCCCT
Source organism: Danio jaintianensis (assembly GCA_903798115.1). Lineage (NCBI taxonomy): Eukaryota > Metazoa > Chordata > Actinopteri > Cypriniformes > Danionidae > Danio > Danio jaintianensis. The sequence continues at coordinate 22,156,719 of CAIGQV010019070.1, read as the reverse complement.
TTAAATTTACACTCTGAGCACCATGGATTGTGTTGTGATATTCATTGACTATATTACTACTAAACAGATATTTATATATAAAAAATTCCCATAAGCGAAGAAGAAAAAAAAACTTTGACTTTACTGTGGTCTTTATTCCTGAACCTCTCTTACCGCTTGAGCTTGCTTAATAAAATCTAAGATGTCCTCCTTGAGGGCCTGGTGGATCTTTGCCGGTCCTTTGTCATCCCATAGACAAACAGCATGAACATCTCTGTGAGAATAAGACAACATGTTTAACATTTAGATTGCAAGCAGCTTGTAGAATCTTGAAAGATCCGATTTCACAGGGCCTTACGAGAACAGGTCGAACCACTGCTGCTTAGTTACAGACTCTTGGCGAAGCAACTTCAGGACAATGGGGCGCATAAGATCCCACTTGTCCTCAAACTGGAGTGAACCCTTGTTCTAGGCAAAATAAGCGTAAAGGGAGACAGATGATTAGAAAACAAGTGAATATATGTTTACATTTATTCATAATAGCTTATATACAGTAGTTTACTTTTTAAATTTTTAATTTTAATTTTTTAATTTAAATTTTTAATTTTAAATTTTTAATTTTTAATTTGTTTCTTTGTTTTATTTTTTCTTGGTTCTTTACTGACATTTCAGTAAAGACATTTAAATTTTTAATTTGTTTCTTTGTTTTATTTTTTCTTGGTTCTTTACTGACAGAGGGGCAGTCGTGGCCTGGTGGTTAGAGTGTTGGACTCGTGATCCGAAGGTTGCTGGTTCGATACTCGGTACCAGCGGGAATTGGGGGTGGGGGGAGTGAATGACCAGCACTCTCCACCACCCTCAATACCACGACTGAGGTGAGTCCCTTGAGCAAGGCACCGTTCCCCCCCAACTGCTCCCCGGGCGCCGCAGCATGGCTGCCCACTGCTCCGGGTGTGTGTTCACTAACTGTGTGTGTGCACTTGGATGGGTTAAATGCAGAGCACAAATTCCAAGTATGGGACACCATACTTGGCCACACTTCACTTCACTTCATATTGCATATTCAGTTTATTCTTCATCTGTAAATTATGTAGGGCTATTTTATTAAGGGACTAAGCTATTAACAACTGTAATTCTCAGA
>CAIGQV010019070.1:22117470-22150599 GCA_903798115.1 Danio jaintianensis | reverse complement strand
TATATATATATATATATATATATATATATATAGAGAGAGAGAGAGAGAGAGAGAGAGAGAGAGAGAGAGAGAGAGAGAGAGATCAAACATTTATTACAATTCAAATTTATTTCAAAGCAACATCAAATCCTCAAGAGGCAGAGGAGACGTTTTTAAAGTATAAGACACAAATTTTCCTAACTTGCCAAACTGGACATAATTTTGAACACTCACATGATATTCAAAGTGCTGTATAAGTAGGCAGCTCACTAGAATTGTTTTTGAGACACAGCCACTATATTTAACTGCATGAAAACAAACATCATACATACACTCTAACTTAAACTCCCTGCATAATTTCTTCACGTATTTAAACTTAATAAAAAAATCTCCCCTGACATTACACATCGTAACAAGGCAAGAAACCATAAGCACATGAAACTCAAAACGATCAACACTCGTTCACATTTATATGATTAGCTCAGGCATTACACTGAGTGTCATTTAATCATTGGCCAGGCTAGCAACATGCGTGCTAACTGTAACAGTAACATGTCTCTATATGATATATATTTATAAACAATACAATACTGTAAGTCAGCAACCGGAGGAATGATTTATGACTTTAGGTGGCCACACATGCAGTCCAGCATTGTTGTGATTATTGGCTTTATTAATCTCAGCTAGCTCACAGCCAGCTAGCTAAACATAGGCTGCAAGACAGTCTTACAAACTAACAGGACATGCACGGAAGAGTCCAAGCAAGCCGCTAAACGTCAATAGTACAACATAGTCGTTTGAAGGTTATGAGCGTCTATACGGGGTTTTGGCTGTTTATGGAGCATTTGGAGGCAAAGGGCTTAAGTGTCTCTTACCTTTAACAAATTAGACGTCGCCATGTTTCCTTAACTTATCCCCTCGTCCGGTCTCGCGAGATTTGCTTCGGTATTAGAACTGGTGATGAGAATGAATTCGTTTGAGCAGTTCGCTTCAAAGAACCTCTTTTAAAATGATTGAGTGATTATTTATATCACGATTTAGTTCGCTAAAACTAACATCGTTAGGCGTATGTGTAAATGAAAACGTAATGTGCGCTGTAAATGTATATTATTAACATTTTATTTGTAGCATTTCATAATTCAGCCAGAATAAATGCATTGTCCTTGATTCACCACAAAAGACAACATATTTACACTCATTACTTCAGTTTGTCTTAATTTCAAGACAAATAGTTTCTATAATTTAGACATAGAACACTGAAAACAGTACTTCACATAATCAAATATTACAAACATCAGTACTTTAAATAAAAAGCCTCTTTCATTGGGAATTGTCCAAAAGACATGGTTAGTAAGACAGTAATTTACTCATCCTCTGTTATTTGAAGAACCATGTGACCTTTTTTCTTAAGGAGTAGCCTATGGTAAAGATGATATCTTGCAGTGACCAGTAACCTCGGTCCTTGGTTACCGGCATTTTGAGAGTCAACAAACAAACAAAGTTTTATGAAGTGAAATTATTGACCTGTGCCAGAACCTGAACATTATTTACTTGCAACATTATAATCTTTGGGGGTGACGCAGGGGTGCAGTGGGTAGAGCTGTTGCCTCACAGCAAGAAGGTCGCTGGTTCGAGCCTCGGCTGGGTCAGTTGGTATTTCTGTGTGGAGTTTGCATGTTCTCCCCGTGTTCACGTGGATTTCCTCCGGGTGCTCTGGTTTCCCCCACAAGTCCAAAGACGTGGTATAGGTGAATTGGGTAAGCTAAAATTGTCCGTAGTGTATGAGTGTGTATGGATGTTTCCCAGTGATGGGTTGCAGCTGGAAGGGCATCCGCTGCGTAAAACATATGCTGGATAAGTTGGCGGTTCATTCTATTGTGGCGACCCCTGATTAATAAAGGGTCTAAACTGAAAAGAAAATGAATTTTAATCTTTAATGCACAGCTTGGGCAAATGCTTGTAATCGTGTTCATGACAGTCTGGATATTGCAAGTTTCTTGTCTCATAAAGACGTTAATTTCTTTCATTCATTCATTCATTCATTTTCTTTTTTTCGGCTTAGTCCCTTTATTAATCTGGGGTCGCCACAGCGGGATGAACCGCCAACTTATCCAGCATATGTTTTACGCAGCGGATGCCCTTCCAGCTGCAACCCATCACTGGGAAACATTCATACACACTCATTCACACACATACACTACGGACAATTTTAGCTTACCCAATTCGTTAATTTCTTTCTTTTCGGCTTAATCCCTTTATTAATCTGGCGTCGCCACAGCGGAATGAACCGCCAATTTATCCAGCATATGTTTTACGCAGCGGATGCCCTTCCAGCTGCAACCCATCACTGGGAAACACCCATACACTCTTGCATTCACACACATACACTACGGACAATTTAGCTTATTCAGTTCTTCTAAAGCGCATGTCTTTGGACTGTGGGGGAAACCGGAGCACCTGGAGGAAATCCACGCGAACACGGGGAGAACATGCAAACTCCACACAGAAATGCCAACTGACCCAGCCGAGGCTCGAACCAGCGACCTTTTTGCTGTGAGGCGACAGCGCTTCCCACTGCACCACCGTGTCGCCCCTCATAAAGACTTACCTTACATCAAACCATTAGAATCTATTAGCAATCAATTGAGATGCACACTAATAAAATCTACATGTAGGCCTACAATTTTGATGAACAATATCACCTTTCTGTTCAATCAGCTCATTGACTTATTCACAATAAAGCAAGCTCTCGAATCTTATTGTTTTTATAAAATTACATACCACACAATTTAAATATTAGTGTTTTTTTCTTTCTGCATATTTTACTTTCAGACAGATCTGTTTGCAGCATGATTGTTGAAGATGTGGAATTAAGGTAATAATGCTGCAAATAATGTTCTGTTTCTTGCACAAATACAACTTTGAGCTTCAGAACACATAAATGCATCATCATAAGCTGCAAGTATTAATTTTGTGTTGCCTGTATATATATTTTTTTAACTCTCATAGTGCCAGTAACTGTTTACTAGCATTTTACGAATAACCAACCAATCACAACTTCTGCTGAATACAAGAAGTCGCCTCCATCCTAAATGGCCTGATGGTGAGTAAACTAACATCAAATAAAAATTTTGAGGTGAACTATTCCTTTCTGACCTGTTGGTGAAATGCTGGGTGGTCATTTATTTCCACACAAGCTGTGACCGTTGTTGGTCAGATGCAATTCTAAACATAGCCAGACATGTGAGAGCTCTATATAAGGGTATTTCACATGACTGTATGTGTGAACACCAGGAGGAGGTGATGGCCAGTTTAACTACTTTATTTCTAGTTTCAATAGAGTATTGTGTCTTTTTTGGTCTCACGGCCTGGGCAAGTTGGTTAGGCTGGTGTGTGTTGGTTGTAAGAAGAGGTGTAAACACTTTTCAGCCTGAAATGTCTGTTAACCAGTCAGTCAAACACCACCTTCACTTAAAATTCCTTAGACTTTAGTTCGTGAATTTTGGAGTATCAATAAATCTGAGCTTAATTTCTGCATGCTGTACATCCAGGGAAGTCCCTTTATCAGGGGATATTCTATTCCACAGTGATTTTCTTTAATTCTTTTTGGACATACTACTGTATATTAAACACAATTACTCAATAAAACCTTTTCTTAATGCAACAATGAAAAAACAAACAAGATAAACAAGAATTAACTTTAACTCAATTACAATAATTACTTGACACAAACTTAAGCAAGATATATCAGTGTACATGGGCTCTCTTTGCAGATCTTCAGTCTTGATTCTGTGTTTGATCCACTTTATGGCGGCGACGAAAAAATCCACACTGGAATTGAAATCACATGAGAGTCAGTGCATGCCAAAATAATGTTTTTTTTTGGAAAAAAAAAGCTTCACTATAAATGTATTATAAACATAATGCATATTTTAAGCCGAAAGGTTCATTGACTAACTTTAATGTTACCTTAAGAAAGCTTAAAATTTAAAATAGTTCAAAAAGTTTTAAAAAAGAAGCATGTTTTGACATGTTGCTCGCATGCTAGCTTACTGTTGCACTTAATTTCATCAAGTATGTTTCCAGCAAGATTTATACTAGAAACTTGCTAGTTTGTTGTTAACCCTGCTGAAATCCAGCATATTCTGGTAAGGTATGTTTTGATGCTGGTTTGCTGGTTTATGCTGGTTCCTGCTGGTCCTATGCTGGTTCTTGTGAGCACCAATCGTGCATCACTCCTAGGTAACTGAAAACTGGCAAAGAGGCAGGACATGGTTGGAGTGAGAGATGCCTGGCTGCATTTTCCTTAGATAATTTTTTCTTTGGGTGAAATGTTCAACACATTAAATGTGACTTGTTTGTGTTCTAACCACATGTGCTTGGTTGTATACTTTATTAATAATGTCTTTACTGAGTTTGGTATTTTTATTAGACAGTTTTAATGCATTGAGCCACATTAGGCATTATTCTTACGACATTGTTATACAGTTGTATATTGTCTGTGTTTGTAAATGCTATAGGCTATTTATGAAATCCAGGCATAGCATTGTATGACAGATGACTGTTTTATAGCCTACAACTAATCAATCTGACAGTAATAAATAAATTATTCTAAATAAAACAAATACATTTATAAGCTAAACTATATAAGAATATCACTCACCGGAAAAATGAAGGCCAGACTTGAATGGTCTGTGAGCACAGTTAAGTGATACCTGTCACTCAAGTGACCTTGGCCCTATGCAGAAATTTAAGGCTTAATATAAATGAAACGGATGAGTTATAAAAAAAATCACCCTTTCTCAGTTATCATGAAGGGTAATATTATATACATCAAAACCATTTTTTTGTACCAGGCTGTAAATACCTTTTTTTCTAATTTAAAATTGGGCCATTTAACATGGGAGTTTATGGGGATTTACTACCTTTTGAAGCCAACATCTAGTGGCTAGTTGATGAATTGCAGTTTCAATCAATTCCATATTAGCTGCACGAGGGACAGCAGGACGTTGCTGCTTGGTCCTGACCAGCAAATGACCATCAAGAACCAACATAAACCAGCATCAAAACACACCATACCAGCATATCATATCATGATTTTTGTCAACATGGAACACATAATTAACATAAGAATGTTGTTAACATGTTGCTAACATGTTGTAGAATGTTAATAGCATGTTGTTAACATTTTAGCACAATGCTATCATGTTTTAACACATTGCTTGCAAGTTACTTGGATACTATGTATCACTACTGTGTTTTATCATTGCTATCATGTTAGTAATAATTAATGTTGTTAGCATATTTTTACACTATGCTACAAAACTTACCAGTATGTTCTAACATTGGCATGTTCTTTTTGTTGCATATATAGCATTGTTGCTAAAATGATTCTAACATGTTTATTTTTGATTGTCATGAATTAGCATTAATTACACAAAATCATTTCCTAACTAAAGAAACGTAATAGCATTTTCAAAGTGCAGGAACAAAAAGGAAACAAGTAGGTTTACCTTTATAAGTATGATAATGAAGATCAAAAGGAACAGAAATCCACCTATGGATCCTCCAATGATGGGGCCTTTCGATGTCGTCACTTGCAGCTTGGTAATCGGCACCTCCACCTGTATTGCATCAGTTGAACTATCAGTCCCCAAATGCTTGTTAACATGATTGAAGAATTGAAAATACCACTCACAGTAAAGCTTTTTATAGTATCTTTTGCAGAATAGATGGTGTCATCATAGCTGTATCTGCCTACAACTGTGATATTTTCTGATTCCCTCTGTTGGTTGGAAAGTGTTTAAATGAGCAACAGTTTGTTGATGCACATGACTATAGCACTATAGTTGAAATATACAACTATACCTGAACATCATGTATGAAAACATTGGCATCAATGGTCATTTCCTGCAGCTCTTTCAGGGTACATTTGTAGATATAGGATGCCTATAGACACAAACATATATTGTGGTAACACTTTAGTTTAGGTTACAATTCATGCTATTAACTACTGGCTTATTATTATTTGCCTATTATTAAGATTTTAAGTGTTCATTAGTAGTAACCCTTGTTGTTGATGTTCTTATCGATCTTAACATAAAAAAACTGAAGTAGACGTGGATGAATCTTTGTCTGCAACTGTACAGTAGCTAGTGGTTTAGGGCTGTTACTATAATAAGTATATGTAACTTAGTGCTGACCAAAAATATTACTATAAAATGTTTAAATGAATATTGATCATTCTCATGATAAAGGTAAATTTTGTGCTTGTTTGCCTAAAGGCCGAATTTTCCTTTTTATCTCACAAAATCTTAGGAGGTTGAAAACAAGGACAACTTTAAAACATCTGTGTATGTCTGTATGTGGTGTGAAATTATGGAACAGTTTGGAACAGATTCTCAAAGAATGTCAAGACATTAATCAATTTTAAAAGTTGCATAAATAAATAAATATATATATATATATATATATATATATATATATATATATATATATATTATTAAAGGAATATAATGTTTAATAGAGGTGATTGTAAAAATACTGAAAATGTATAAAAAGTGTAAATATATATATATATATTATTAAAGAAATTTGTTAATGAATAGAGGTGATTGAAAAAAGAACACAATGAGAAAGGTATGATGAAATTCCAGTTAATGGCTGTTTGTAATACTATGTATTTTTTGGGCCATTGTTATAAATTGTAAATGTACAAATGGTGAATTAACCATACAATATGTCAAAGATGCTAAAAGGTTGAAATATGTCTCATGTAAAGCTCATGTATGTCTCATGTAAAAGAAGAGATAAGTAAAAGAAGAAATAAGTTGAAGTAAAATGGGAAAATAATAAGCTTGTGCTTCCTCCTGCTCCATTTTCGACCATGATGAAATGTATTTTGTTTAAAGAATTGTTTTGTGTATGATTTTTCTGTTTGAAATAAATAAATCAAATCAAATCAAAAATGCCCATTTGACCGTATTTCAAAAAACAGGAACGCATATAATTTTAGCTACCTCATTTTTAAAGGGAAAAATAATGTTAAATTAATAATTAAAATTAATTATTGGACCTAGTTTTTAGATCATGTTAACCAAAGTTAAACCGGCACAAAGTTACTATATTATTTTTAATCATTCATTCATTTTCTTTTCGGCTTAGTCCCTTTATTAATCTGGTGTCGCCACAGCGGAATGAACCGCCAACATATCCAGCATATGTTTTACACAGCAGACGCCCTTCCAGCTGCAACACATCACTGGGAAACACCCATACACTCCCATTCACACACATACACTACGGACAATTTAGCTTACCCAATTCACCTATAGCGCATGTCTTTGGACTTGTGGGGGAAATCCGAGCACCCGAACTTGGGGAGAACATGCAAACTCCACACAGAAAAGCCCACTGCCCAGTCGAGGCTCGAACCAGCGACCTTCTTGCTGTGAGGCGACAGCGCTACCCACCGCGCCGCCCTATTATTTTTATGGTACTTGTTATTAAAACCGTAGCCTAACGACAATATTTTGATAATAGGGATGCACCGATGTATCGGCCAACAGTATGTATCGGCCAATATTGGATTCATTTAAAGGTACTGGCATTCTGACAATAATATAAACGGCCAATATCGATATTGAAATGTTTTATCTTAACCTGTTTTGGATGGTTAAATGTTAAACGGTTACAATCCATGTTCAGTAAAACTAATTTAATGGAGAAAAAAAGCTAGTACTGTACTATACTGTACTATAGTTTTGGAATCAGCCAGAAGTTTTTTTTGTTAAAATCAGTATCATATTGGCATCCATATTTTATAACACAAATTAGAATACAAATGCACAAAACCCCTGTAGCAAAATATTGTATAATTGATAGAGAAATAAGGAAATATGATTGTCAGCATTCATAATATTATACAGTTTGATATAAATATCCTACATTTCTACCAAAATACCATGGTAACAGACAGTTAGTCATACAATGAGGTAAACTGCATTATCGTTATTGTTTTATCATACAGTCTGAGAAAATATCTAGAACAGTAAAGCAAAGTGTTACTTATTTTTATTTAACAAAAGCAGTTTTCTTTTGACAATAGTATCTTACCTTCTCCACCTTGTTAGCTTCTTGAAGAACACACACCTAATGCAAAAGGTGCAATAAATGTTAGTCTGATGGCTTTAATAATATTTATTTAGTCACTTCTTGCAAAAAAATATAGTGTGATACCTCTGGTTTGACTTTAGTGATGTGTAGATCGGTTTTAGAGGTATACTCTATGATGCTTATAATTACATCAATTGTAGCGCCATACTTATTTTCACCTGAAAACTGAATTAGAATACAATACAACTCAAGTATGATAGAAATAAATATTAGTCAGCTAGTTTTAAGTGAAGTTTTAAGTACCTGAATTAGAAACTGGATTTGCTGAGTGTTTCCTTTTCCCCCTTCTTCAATACGGAGTCTGTTAGGGTTGGCTGTGCTGCATGATTTTACAAAATAAAAACTACTAGCAACAATAATAATAATAATAATAATAATATATGAATCAATATTACAAAAGCAGTAGGTTTCATGTGAAATAATTTACAGGTTGTTTGTTCACTTACCCATGCAGATGAATTGGTAGGGAATACATCACATTAAATGTATATATTCTAGAGTCCAGAAGTTGAGTGCCATTATTCTGACTAAAAAAAGTACAGAAAAAAAATGAAATACTATAACCAGAGATACGTTCAAAAACCAGAGTTATGCTCAAGCCAGCATTCAAACCTGGTAAGATTTGCGATAATCTCAGACTTCTTGAGATCAGATTTGTCATTGAGTTGCCAGGAGATGAAAAGATTGGTCTGGAAAAATAATTAACAATATAAATAAAACAGTATAGGTACAAATGAGAATTGTAATATTTCAAAGATGTGATGTGAGAGTGATTTTTATACCTGTGCAGATCTTGTAAAAACTGGGTGTTGAAGATGACACTGAATCTGATTGTCATTCTTCACAGGACAGGTGGATCCTTCAATTTTCTGTATGCAGAACACAGTTTTGTCAGGACTCTCTATTAAGTGCAACTGTGAGTCTTCTTATGGAGAGCTTTTGTGTTTTGCTTTTTTACCCTCTCACTGAGTATGCTGGGGTACGTCAACGTCAGGGTGGTCATGTAGGAAGGGTCTCCAGTGTTGGTAAAATTGAAATTGATATTCAGGTTTTGAGTTTCTCCCATTGTGATAGTGGTTTCGCTACAATATTAATATAAATTTAGTTATAAGAATATATCTTTTTTTACACTTCTTATTAATAGACTACTAAAATGGATATGACAGTACATACCTTACTTTTGAATCTGATAATGTAATGCTAGGTTTACAATCTGCAGCCTTGCAGTCCTTTTCAAATGGAATCTAATAATAACAAATAGAAATTTATGTTCCTTTACAAAGTGATTGGTAATACTTTACAATACGGGACATGTACTGTTAGTTGATGTAACATAAACAAACAATGAACAATACAATTATTTCAGTATCTATTCATATTTTTTAATGTTAGTTCATAAAAATACAGTTAACTCAAAGTACATTAATGTTAACAAGCACAGCATTGGATTTTAATAATGCATTAGTAAATGTTGATTAATAAATGTTTTACCAAGTAATTTAATGCAAATCTGTACAGTATGGATGATGACTGGATAACAGGTTTTAAATAAAAGTCGCCACTGGCTTGTTTGGTTTGGGACTTGTGGAGCTGCGCATCGATGGATTTGCTCTTCAGTGTTTGGACTTTCAGTAATGAAAATTAAACCACACTGAACTGAACTAAACTGAACTTTAACTCTGAAAACTGGACTGGCGCAGTTTCAATTTACTAGAACTTCTATGTTAAGCTGCTTTGACACAATCTACATTGTAAAAGTGCTATAGAAATAAAGATGAATTGAATTGAAATTGAATTAAAACACTTACTCAAAAGTAACACAATTCCTATTGATTATAAAATAAGACATTTATAATGTTAGATTTATGTCAAAAATGATCATATACTGTATTAATTTATTTTCTGCTTTCTCATAGACTTCTTTATCAGAATCAGCCCCGATGATAAGTATCAAAAAATCGTTTAGAAGATTCTTAACTCTTTAATTAAAAAAAAAATGCCTAAAAAGTCACTGTTATATAAAAGTACTTTTCCATTTTACATAAGTAAATTAGAAATATCCATGATATACATACTAATAGTAATGGGTGACTGTTTTTACTGTATTTTATTATTAATAATAATAATAATAATAATAATAATAATAATAAAATGTTACCTCTTTTACAACCTCTGTTGGAGTAAATGCATCAAGAATGCGAATAGGTGCTTCATTTTTGTTGGAGGCCAACGAAAAACTCAGCTTGATTTTAATAGGTGAAAAACAATCAAAGCAGCCCTGAAAGGAAGGCACCGTTTTTCTCAGTAAATATTACAAAGTAAGAGTCATAGATCTCAGAAAGAAGCACTCTTTGATAAACACTGACAATTTAAAACAATAAATTCAAGTTGAGTGTTTGTTTTTTTACATGGAAAAAAAGACTTAAGTGAACCAACATACCAAATATATTAAGTCCATATCAGTGCACTCTTTGTCTGGTGTCAAAGTAAAAGTGTTTTTTATGAGGCTGTCTGTGCCATAAGTGAGGCGCTTTTTGCTTGCACCAGAATCCAAGTCAATTTCATACTCAACAGCCTGTGTTTCAGATTTGTCAGCTAAAATGACAGGAAGTGAAATGTGGTTATAATAAAACATGAGCGTCAAATATTTTCAGAGATTTTAAACACAAAACTTACCTTGAAGCTTTCCTTTTTTCACGTTAAAGCAAACAGTTATCCTTATGCTTAACTTTCTGGATATTTCATTCATCTGGTGAGTGAGAGCAATGACTTTTGTTTGAGTTGTGATAGTTGGTTTGATAATCAAGACAGGGATAGTTCTGTAATAAAAAATACATTGAAAGACCTGATTCAACCATCCTATAGTAAATCTGAATGTATAATGAAAGATAATTAGAAATTCTGTCGCAATGAAAAATAGATCAATGTACAGTTGAAGTCAAAATTATTCCCCATCCTGTGAATTTCTTTTTCTTTTTCAAATATTTCCCAAATTATGTTTAACAGAGCAAGAACTTTTTTACAGTATTTCCTATACTATGTTTTTTTCTGGACAAAGCCTTATTTGTTTTATTTCAGCTAGAATAAAAGCAGTTCTTATTTGTAAACCATTTTAAGGTTAATAATATTAACCCCCTTAAGCAATATTTTTTTTCGATTGTCTACAGAACAAACCACTGTTATACAATGACTTACCTAATTACTCTAACTTGCCTAGTTAACCTAATTAACCGAGTTAAGCCTTTAAATTGCACTTTAATCAAACAGAAACTGGGGAAAAAAATGTACAGGGGGGCTAATAATTCAGGAGGGCTAATAATTACGTCAACTGTATATACTATTTTGTGACTTACTCAAAAACTGACACTCTCCCTCGGCTTCCAACAGCAATGCAGGGAATATCTGATGCAGGTCCCACACTTACTGACTGACCAAAGTGCACAAGTTTCATTCCAAAATCTGATGGTGAGATTTTCTTGAGAGGAAACAACAAATTATATTAAAAAAAACACTTCAGTATTCTGAAGTTTTAACTTCCGGCAAAAAGAATTTTTGATGCATATGAAATGCACTTCAGGTTTAATTAAAGGGCACCTATGATGAAAATCAACTTTTGTAAGCTGTTTGGACAGAACTGTGTGTATGTATAGTATGTCCACTGTCATATTGGAGGGATAGAAACCCAACAAGTCTCTTTTTTAAAGATTTCCTGACGTTAAAATAGGATCCAAATCCCAGTGATTTTGAGGCCCACCGCATTGTGACGTAGGAGTGCAGTTTTTCCCGCCCACCGAATTTATTGACAGGCGCCATATATTTGTTACAACTCTCTGTGTTTTTTTTATAAGTTTTATAAGTTTAAAACAGTTTTTAAACAGAGCCTGTTTGTAATATAGACAGTAAAATCGCTACGTAATTCCTAACCAATATAATTACCATGGCCGTATGGTGTCAGTAAACGCTAATATATGTGTGTGTGTTTGTGTACTGCAAAAGGCATTTGTGTGAGACTCATCATTTCAGAAAGGCTTGAATAGACTCCACCTCAAATACATGAAATAAACTTACTTGGTATTTTTGACTAATGAGCTGTATTTCAGATTCATCTGAGTCTGTCTCTGTCACTGTGCTGTTTATCTGAAGTAATGCATGATGAGAAGCAGACATGCACGTGGGAGCGGTGGGCGGGGAGAAGCAGCTCATGTGCATTTAAAGCCACAGGCTACAAAAACAGCTTCACTGTACTCAGACACCAAAATGGCCATATTCTGAAAGCTATAATAAATTATCTGATGGGTATTTTGAGGTAAAACTTTACAGACACATTCTAGAGACACCAAAGGCTTATCTTACATCTTGTGAAAGGGGTAAAATATGTGCCCTTTAAATGTTAATTCTTCAGGTCTATTTGTTTAAGTGAATTTGTTACACTATAAAAAGAGTTTTTGATGTTGCTGTTTTTTTCTTTAAAAATCAATGATCATCATTACCTGATGGATATATGATATAAAGTGGGTCTCAGACCAGACAAGAAGCACTGCATTAAATTCTATGTCTTTAAAATATGGAAATTTACAGTATTTACAATGTTTCAGCGCTCGCCTGCTGTTCCTGACGGCGCTCGCATTTAAACGGCCTTTCATCTCGTTTTATGCTTGAACAACTAAATGAATGCTTAAATCTATTTAACTGATTATACTTTAATTAAATGACATTTTCAATGCTGTAAAAGGAATCTTATGAAATTAAAAATAGTCACGGAAGTTTATCAGTGGCTAAAAAACACTTGCTTGGCATCAAGCACACTCAACAATTAATCATCCCGATATTCTCTCCCACCCAAAAATAAATAAATAAAATAAATTACTTTACTCTACAAAATAATGTAAAGATCCTGTTACAATTTGGATTAAATTGGATGTATTTGTGGGAAATTATTGATTTTTCCTTTAAGCCAAAAATGTATTCATTCATTTTCTTTTCAGCTTAGTCCCTTTATTCATCAGGGGTTGCCACAGCAGAATGAACCACCAACTTATCCAGCATATGTTTTACGCAGCAGATGCCCCTTCCAGCCACAACCCAACACTGGGAAACATCCATACACACTTTTCACACACATACACTATGGCCAATTTAGCTAATTCAATTCATCTATAGCGCATGTCTTTGGACTGTGGGGGAAACCGGAGCACCCGGAGGAAACCCACGCGAACACAGGGAGAGCATGCAAACTCCACAAAGAAATGCCAACTGACCCAGCCGGGGCTCAAACCAGCAACCTTCTTGTTGTGAGGTAATCATGCTACTGACTGCGCCACTGTGACACCCTGTGGATATTGTATTATATATAATATGCATTGCTAATTACTTGATTTGGAAATCTGTAAAGGTGATTTTCTCAATATTTGGATTTTGTTCAAACTTCAGGTTCCAGTTGTTCAAATAGTTGTATCTCGGTCAAATATTGTCTTAACAAACCATACATCAATAAAAAAGCTTAAATATTCATGCATAAATCTCAATCTAATCAGTTTTGTGGTGAAGGATCAGACATGCTGAAACTCACTTGTGAAAAGCGAAGGCCTCCTTCGAAACCACTGTAGATGTAAACGCTTCCAGCTGAGTCTGTTTCCAGAGGAGCGCCTACTGCTACATCATTGAACCTATTGTTATCAATATCTCCAATAGAAGCAATGGCTGCACCAAACCTGGCAAAGGTCTGTCCTGCATCGCCTCGCAGCTCCACGGGCTCACGCTCAAACTCCTTTAAGATGATTTAAAAACAAGCCCATGAGACATTAATCACGTTATGCTAATGCCATCACACATAAAACGAGAGTCTTACTTGATTCAGTTTGTACACCAGGACTTTGCCTTCTTCCCCATTCTGATGGAAATGTGGAGCTCCAACTAATAGATAATCTGTGTGTTCATCTTTATTAATATCCAAGGCACAAAGAACCGATCCAAAGTAAGATCCAACCTAAACATCATTTATATATTATCACATTTTTATCACAAATGCATAAACCAGGGCTTGCATTTATTATGAATTCATACTTTGTTTCCCATTTAGAGATACTCAGTTTAGTTTAGTGAAAATATGTAGATACAGTTGAAATTATTAGCAAAATGATCATTATATTGCACAAAATTTATTATTTTTCAAATATTTTTGTGTGCTTTTTAACAGAGATATTTTTTTTTCAACAACGTTTTAAATGTAATAGTTTTAATACCAAATATCTAATAATTTATTTATTTTCTCTTTGCCATGATCCAGTACATAATACAGTACCGTACATAATTTTTAACTTGTTATTTTGTAAGATATTCGATTTAGTGCAATTTAAAGACTTAAGTAGGTTAATTAGATTAACTAGACAAGTTTATTTAACAGGTCACTGGACAACTAATAATAATAATAATTCAATTTATTTTTTATATAATATTATATAATTTTTTATATAATTTTATATAATAATTTAGGGTTAATAATTTTGTCGTCAACTGTGTATGTGTAAATTAAAACAGTCTGAAAATGAAAGTAGTCTGATGTGTTAAAAATAATAAACTACAAATACCTGATCTCCATGAAGCACATACTTTTCTAAGTCATCAAATATGAATACTCCACCAGTCAAGTTATACCGTGGTGCACCAGAAATGTAAAGAGTCTTAGAGGGCAAATGAGCAGAAGTGACACTGTAACCTGTGATCAGAAGAGAGATTCAACAAACATGAACCTGAATGACTTTCATTTATTTACATGTTCAGTGTCAATGAAAACAACTGAACTGAATGTATTAATGTGGCCATCATATTTTTTTTTTAACCTTTTTTAATAATAAAAAAAAACTTCTAAACTTGAAATGGGATATTTCTTTAAACTAAATATTTGAGTTTTTGCATTCTTTGTCCATTTGGAATGATTGCTTTATAAAGAAAGCATAAAACTTGATTTGTAAATTGTCTTTAAAGGTCCCGTGAAACTAAAATAAAGTTTTTTAGATGTTAGTGTCAGTATTGTTAGTTTTTAAGATACCTATTAGCTAGTGCGCAACAAAACAGTGACAAAATTTGCGTATAGAAGATCTAAAACTGATATAAACATGTAAATCCCACTGAAGCTAAGCAGGGCTGCGCCCGGTCAGTACCTGGATGGGAGACCACATGGGAAAGCTAGGTTGCTGCCGGAAGTGGTGTTAGTGAGACCAGCAGGGGGCGCTCAACCTGTGGTCTGTGTGGGTCCTAACGCCCCAGTACATTGATGGGGACTCTATACTGCTCAGTGAGCGCCGTCTTTCGGATGAGACGTTAAACCGAGGTCCTGACTCTCTGTGGTCATTAAAAATCCCAGGATGTCCTTTGAAAAAGAGTAGGGGTTTAACCCCGGCATCCTGGCCAAATTTGCCCACTGGCCTCTGTCCATCATGGCCTCCTAACCATCCCCATATCATAATTGGCTTCATCACTCTGTCTCCTCTCCACCAATCAGCTGGTGTGTGGTGTGCGGTCTGGCGCAATATGGCTGCCGTCGCGTCATCCAGGTGGATGCTGCACAGTGGTGGTGGGTGAGGAGATTCCCCCAATGTGTAAAGCGCTTTGAGTGTATAGAAAAGCGCTATATGAATGTAAGGAATTATTATTATTATTATTATTAAAGCATGTAATTTGTCACTTCCGCCTAAATGGATCAACAGTTTTATTCACCTCACTTCATACTTCAGTTTCTCATCAAATCCAATCAAACCAATCAAATGCTCTGACACGCCTACCCCCTTCAGGACGTTTCTCATTTGCTTTTCATTTAATGCGGTTGATCTCAATCACTCTGGCAGAGCAGTGATAAAACAAAACCCTATTGGCTGTTTTAAAAAGGGGAGGAGCTACACTATGTCCCTCTCTTCGTGTTTCAGTTAAGATAACGTCAAACATCGAATAAAAATGCATATTTCAAAGCACTTCACGGGACCTTTAATCTTTATTTTAATTACCAAAATTAGGAATAAAAGATTTCTAATGTTAAGAATACATTTAGATTTCGATAGCGCCAAAAACATTGGGACAAAGGCATGTTTAACAGTGTTTCACACTGTTTAGTCATTTGGGAATATACAGTATATGGTTGCTGTCATCACTCACCTAAATATCCAAATTTGCTTTCATTGTTAGAATCATTCAAGAATTTAACCGAGTTGCCGGATTTCAAAAAGACCCCACCACTCCAGTCATAAGCTCCAACAGCTCCAAAAAGTGCTTCAACCTTCTGCTCCTGTACAAAAACAAATCAATGTTAATAGATTTCAAGAAGAGTTCAAGTTCATGATGAAAACAAACCAGAAAATCCTCTGAAAAATCGTACTTACGTTGTACAAGAGATGGGAGCTGAATCCAGCTTCAGCGAGCTGTAACTCAAATCCCTGCTGAGTGCCTGACACACAAAATGTATTAACAAACTTGCTAAATTCAAATTTAGATTAAAATGTATAAGTGGCTATTTCTGAGGGTTACATTGATAAACCACTATACATATATATATATATATATATATATATATATATATATATATATTTATATATATATATATATAACAATATGTGTGTAATTGTTTTTACAATATAAATAGCCTCAAAATGTATTCTTCTTTTTCTGTGACGTAAAGGGTATTATTCAGTGTAATGTGTAAATATAGTACCTTCAGTTCCAATTATTCCTCTTTCCAGCGAGGACAGAATATCATTTAATGCGCCATAACTGGAAACATTATAATACTTTTCAGGATCTGCTATTTGCATCATCTCTTTTGTTGCATTAGGTTTTTTCAGGATGCCATCACCAACCTAAAGGTAACATGAGGTCATTGCAAGTGAATGTAACTTCTGATACATTTTTTAACTACAAAATAGCTTATGAGTGTTTAAGAGTGAACCTAGAGTTATCTATAATAACAGATTACATTTTTTGCAACATATAATGTTATATTGGAATAATACAATACAAAATCATGGCAATTCAAAACTTTTTGATATAGTGGCTGTAATTTGAATTTGTGCAATCTCATTCTTTTATTTTAGTACACATTTTTCATCCCCAATGACAGTTTGGTTTAGGTGTGGAGTTTGGGGGCAGGCCTCCTTTTAAAAATGGTAAATTTTCATATGACTGAAATTGTATACATTTGCACGAAAAATAGTTATATTTTCCCGTGAGATTGTGCTGGATTATCTAAAATTCCTCTCAAATTAGTAGTAAATGGGACACTTACCCCTATGGAATAGCGAGTAACACCTTTCATTTGGGGCTTGTTCAAAACGTCAGCAAGAGTCATATTGTCTCCCAGAATCTCTCCATCAGACAAGACGATTATTATTTTTTCTGAGTTATTTTTTGATCCATTCTCAGGGATGAAAATATCTGTGCTGTAATCAACCACAACAATGTGAGATCCCTCCATTAACTAAATCACCAAACACTATAAAAATAGTTTGTAGACTCACAGGACGTGATTGATGGCAGAGGCCGTCTTTGTGAGATTGTAAATTTGCTTAATTTGTTTGACCTTTTGCAAGGATCTGGCACCATACTCATTGTCTAGCAGCGAGAGCTCAGTCCTGATTGAACTACCATATTGCACTATCGCAAAATTACACTGCAAAGAGATGGGGGTTAATGTAAAATGACATTTCAATTCTGTTTTTGTGTCATGAAATTCATTTTTTAATACTTGCATCGAAACATGTATTCCAAACATTGAACATGGTGTTGTAGATAAAGTCTTTTGCTTTCTGAAAGTCATCATATTGAATGCTGCCAGAGCCATCTAGCACAAAAGCAATCTCTGTCCCAGGATCTAAAAAAGATGTTCTGAAACTTCAGTACTGAAACCATTGCTTCATTTATATAAACTCCTGTAAAAAAACTACCAGTAAATTTGGATGAAAGGGATAGTTCACCCAAAATTCTGTCATAATTTACTCGCCATTTCAAATGTTTATGAGTTTCTTTCTTCTGTTGAATACAAAAGAAGATAAAGCTAAAAGCCTTTAACTTTGAATTCTATAGTCAACAGGTATTCAGCTTTCTTAAAAATATCTTCATTGTGTTAAACAGAAGAAAGTAACTCATAAATATCTGGAACGGGTGAGTAAATGTTTATTTTTGGCTAATATATCCCTTTAAGTACAAAGCACCTTTAATTAATACATTGTATTCAATGCAGAATCATGATGTAGAAAGATGTCTTGATGTAAAAGTACTTCAATAATTATACATATATATATATACCTTCTTCCTCCTCCTCCTCCTCAAATGCATCAATGTTCTGTTGGGTTTCTCTTCTCCTCCTCCATTTAACTGGCAGATATTGACAGAAATGTAAATGACCAGATCAGACTATACATGTAAATTAGCCATCCTTGTTTAATCTGGGATATTTTATATGTTCTTTTACCCCCATAAATTATTAATGCACATTATCATAAATAAATTTAACATTATCAACATTTTCCTTAAAAATGCACTTAACAGCTGCATATATAACATATAGTAATATACCTGTAAATACATTTGTTTATTTGTATATTTGCATTAACTGCTTACTTCTATTTTTAAAATATATTTATTATCTGCTTTTTGTCCTGCTCTGTAATTCTGTTGCACTGTAGAAGCTCTGTCACGAAAACAAATTCCTCGTATGTGTGAACATACCTGGCAATAAAGCTCTTTCTGATTCTGATTTCTAATTAAGACAGTCTCACCTTGATCGATCCTTCCACCTTGGTATTTGTTGTTGTTGTTGTTGTTGTTGTTGTTTTTCATGGGGTTGTCTTGGAAAAAGAGATTTAGGAATTTCAGGTATAGGATTTCATATGGTTAAAACTGAAGTCCCATAATAAATTAACCAAACATACCTAATTCAGCAGGATATAGCTTGACTGTTCCAGAAGGACTCACAAGTGTGCAATTTCCATTCAAATACTCAGTTCCTGACTTCTTTGTTCTAACTTGATTACACATCTTGAAAGAAAAAAACAAATACTCAATTACAGTTATTTCTGTAAGTCATTCCCCTTCATATTCAGCTAAAATAAATATTAAACAGAAGATAATGAGGATTATTTCACATGAGGAAGTGCTGTCACTATGGTTTCAAATGATGTCACGGTTATGACTCAAAATGTTGATGACTTCCTCATGATAGTCACATCATCCTGAACAATTTCCCAACGTCTCAACAAATAAAACTAATAACATTCCCCCGAAATAACAATTTCTCATCATATTTTACTTTTCACAAACTGATTTTATAGCATTTTCCAGCATTCAGAATGATTGTTTCCTGTACTGTGAACGAGAACTGATACATTTTAGTCTGTCACGTATGTGAAGAGGAAACCACTTTGTGGTTTTACTTAAAAAAAAATGCTGTGAGACAGACACAAACCCTTGCAAACTATATCCGATTATGCACAGTTTACTTCCATTTGGTATATTTCAGTAGCTAAACTTTTTGCAAGTATAATCTCGTAGTATAAGTAAGTTGTTGTCCAATTACATAAGTCATCCAAGTGTTTGTACATACCACAACGTATTCGTCCTCTGATATCAAGCTAGCCACTGACGCTACTCTTCTCATGCCTTTTGGGTTCTCATCTTTAAAAGAGATATTCATGTAATATATTATTACAGTTACTGTTTAAAGGGTTAGTTCACCCAAATATTTTAATTCTGTCATCATTTACTCACTCATTTCAAACCTGTTTTTTTTTTTCAGTTGAGCAAAAAGGAAGAAATACTGAAGTATGTTTGACACAACAACCATTAAACAGCAGCTTTTTTACAACATTCTTCAGGATATCTTCTTGTGTTCAACAGAAGAAATTCATAACAGTTTAGATCAACTTGAGTAAATGATGAAAGAATTGTGAACCATTTCTTAAATTCTGTAAATCTGTGATAACATTATTATTATATTAACAAAATTTACTACATATTATATGTTATAAAAATGCTAAGATAAACGTACCGTTAATGTTTACTTCAGTGCATTCATTGTCTAGAGCGCACTTGAAAAGTCTTCCATATATCGGGGAGGGAACAAAAATTCTAGAACAGAACAAAGCAGTAACATGTTACTGAAACAGAACACATCCTTTATAAAATTAAATAAAATATATCTATAAATTACCAACCCATCTTTTGACTGAATGATGGTTTGGCCAAACAGTGGATCTGCATTTGTGAAATGTTTCACTGGAGATATTTGAATGTTAAACCCAGCTGCATTGCAGATTACTGTAAAACACCAGAATGAAGCAATGAGATTAATTTAGTTTTTTCACGATTTAATCAGTTATTTTTTATCTTTTGCTCAAGTTTAAAACAAGCACAAAATGTTGTAAAACATGAATATATATATTCAACACCATAAATGAATACATACCCATCATAAATAGCAGTTTTCTGTACATTGTGTAAAATTTATCAATATCTGTTTAAAAAAAAAACACATCGGCACATCGAGACACAAAGCAGCTCGTTGTGGTCTTGAGAAAGTAGAACAGCACACATCCTCTGCTGACTGGTAAACCCTCCCCTTCCACACACTTCAGACGCTTCTCTCATGGGAAGCTGAATTCAAAATGATTATTATACAAAAATTTAAAAACATCTTTATTTTTTAAAACTATCAATTCAGAAATAGGAGCCTTGGGAATAGTTCACACAAAAGTAAAAATTCGGTTTGAGTTTCTTTTTCTCTTGAACATAAAAAAAATATGCATTTTTTTACCACACTTTACCACCAGATGACATAGAGTTTCCATCGGTGACCATAAAAGAGCACCCACAATTTCTGTGTATGTTTTGAAAAATACGAAATATACTTTTTCATATTTCTGACATTATTTGTAAAGTATACATCAAGTTTTAAAGTAGTATGGGCAGTTTGGTTGTATTTGATTTGATTTGCCTCTAAAAAACATCTGCCTTTTTTTTTTACATGTGGATAAATAACTGTTAGGGCGGCACGGTGGCTCAGTGGTAAAGCACTGTCGCCTCACTGCACGAAGGTCGCTGGTTCGAGCCAGTTGGCATTTCTGTGTGGAGTTCTCCATGCGTTAGCGTGGGTTTCCTCTGGGTGCTCCAGTTTCCCCCACAGTCCAAAGACATGCGCTATAGGTGAATTGGATAAACTAAATTGGCCGTAGTGTATGTGTGTGAATGAGAGTGTATGGGTGTTTCCCAGTACTGGGTTGCGGCTGGAAGGGCATCCGCTGTGTAAAACATATGCTGGAATAGTTGGCGGTTCATTCGGCTGTGGCGATCTCTGAAATAGAGACTAAGCCAAAGGAAAATGAATGAATAACTTTTGTTCAGTAATAGCTATCAAAGAGCAGTGACCAGATATGGAAATTTTAATTTAAGCTTTCAAATGATATATAGTTTGCCATGATTGTTTCATGCTTAGACTAAAATATCATGGTTTACAAGTTTAACCACAAACCGTACCACAGGTTGAAGGGTGACAGTAAATGGGTGTTGATCTATTACTCTTGCAACATAACAAATAAACAACCGTGGTAGTTAAAGTCGCTGAATATCCATTTTATTCTCAGTGCACAGTTCTCTATTTCTTTTGTATATTGTTAGACAATGTTTTCTGCCAGTGACTTGCTGTTACTCCCATTATTGCGAGTTGAAGGTGTGCATTGATGCATGCACACTTTTTCCAGCACTGCTGATTGGGAAAGGGTTTATTACCTATTCAGACCCAATTAAAGGAGTGCGGTCTAATAATTTTTTTGAAGCCTTGATTTTGGGATGGGATGCACATCAACATATGTTTTCACATATTTTGTTTTTATTGTACACTGCTTTTCAATTAGCATCAAATGACTTATTTTCTGGTTCTATGAAGGCCCTCCTTTAATGTACTCTGATTGGTTTGCTGGTATGTTGTGATTGATTTGCTGCTCATTTTCCAGAAACCACAGTAGAGTTTTGTGCGCTATTATGCCAAAACTCGTTTTACACTTGCATAGATTGATGATTGACTTATTGTTCTCTTAACTGTTATTGCCATGAATATAACCATATATGCTTAAATGGCAGTAACAGTTAATCCATATATACACAAATATCACAAATATCTTTCTTCTAAACAAGTCTGTCTTACACACAAGTCGGGGAAGTGACAAATTTGTATCTTCAATTAAAGAAACCTGCTTTTCTTTTGCTGTGGGAGGACACCAGATTAAATCTGCACTGACACAGGAAGAACATGCAGACACCACACAAAAAGGCTTCCTGTCCTTGTCAGGAATCGATCTCAGATCCTGCTGAGTGATTGCCACTGAGCCATTGTGCACTTCTCTCAGATTGTGAAAGCTGTACTCTGTGAAATGTTGAGCGTTGGAGCTAGATATTTGTTTTATAATGTTCTGGAACTGAGGTAAAAATGAAATGTAACCATTGCTCCTAAGTCCAGCATTCCTCAGAAGTTCGTGAAAACACTCTTTTCTGAAGAAGCAGCATGTGGCCACGCTCCTTTTGTCATGTGTTCCTCCCGGAGAATGAGTGTGTCAACTGAATGGTTTGTGATGTCACGAATCTGGATATCTTTCATTATAATCCTTCAACCAGCCGTTTGCGGTAGGCTTTGCTATGCTAACTCTTTAAATAACAGTTTCTTCCTTTGCATTGAACTTTGAGTGTTGCAACTTGGCATATGCTGTTTATGCTCACACAGCTACATTACACAAAGATAAAAAGGTGAAATTGCATTAGACCACCCCTTTAAAATGTTTTTAGGTATGAAACCAAAAGCAATGCCTCAATATTACCAAGTTACAAAGACTAACACTGTCGCCTCACAGCAAGAAAGTCACTGGAATTTGCATGTTGGGTTCGCATGTTTGGATGGATTTCCTTCACAGACCAAAGACATGCAGTATAGGTGAATTGAATCAACTAAATTGGTCATGGTGTATTAGTGTGTGTGTGTGTGTGTGTGTGTGTGTGTGTGTGTGTGTGTGTGTGAATGAGAGAGTGTATGGGTGTTTCCAAACACTGTGCTCACGAGTTAGTTTGCTCTCATTGCTGGGTTGGGGTAGGAAGGGCATACGCCACATTAAAACATATGCCAGAGTAATTGGCGGTTCAGTCCACTGTGGCGACCCCTGATAAATCAGGGACTAAGATGAAGTAAGTCAGTTTATGACTCATACAAGACTAATATAGACTAACATGGAAGGAAATGGTATATGTGGTCTATATGTGGGGAAAAGGTATGTGGACTTTACTTATTGAATCATCTTCACTCCCAATGGCACATAAGATATATGGGCAAACTAAAATTGACACCTGCAGAGAACAGAAAAAATACAACTGCAGGGTTAGTATTACTGTTTGTGCTATTAACTATTGGTTATTGATGTTTGGCTGTCTGGAGATTAAAAATGCATTGTTTCGTGTGCTTCATCTATCTTGATGTATTAAAGTAACAGTTCATCCAAACATTTTAATTATGCCATCATCTACTTACCCTCTACCAAACCTGCCTGTGATTCTTTCTTCTGTTGAAGGTAAAAGAAGATATTTTGATGAATAGCCACTCACTTTCTCTTTTAGTTTATTTAATTAAATTTAGGGGATGTCATTGGTTGCTGGTTTACAACATTCTTCAGAACATCTTTTATTGTGTTTAACAGAAGAAAGAATCCCATAAAGAGTGTGACTGTGATACATTTTCATTTCTGGGGGAACTCTCCTTTTTATGTGGATCAAGGTGAAATATTAGCAAAGAAGACAGTCAAATGTTTACCATTTTGAATGATTTTGGATACAGAAATGACATGACACACACATTAATGGCGCTCCAAACCGCCATGAATTGTTAGTTTATCAAGCTACCTCTAATTAACTATTCGCATTAATTTTATTAACTGAACAGCACTATTCAGAACTGAATTAAGGATGGATGCCTTTCTGTAACAAACAGGATGCAGAATGGATTTTCTACAGGGTTTTTAAGGGTTGTGTTTAAAGGGTTAGTTCATAAAAGAAGGTAAAAATAGCTTTTATGGTAGGTCAGGGTGCACGTTTATTATGTGCAGTACGATGTCTTTGCCATTCGAGTCAGCAGCATTGTATTGCACATAGTAAACTGACTTGATGCAGAAGACAAAGATAAAGAAGTAGTTTTTACAATTTTTTGGTGCATAAACGTGTTGAAGTTTAAATAAATGGTTGACGATGTTTTTGGTTCTTTGAACATCTCAGGATCATTGCTGTCTATGGAGGATGAGAGCGCTCTCAGATTTCATCTAAAATATCTACATTTGTGTTCTGAAGAGGAACAAATGTCTCAGGGGATTGAAAGCAAACGAAGGTGAGTAATTCATAACAGAATATTTATTTTTGGGTGAACTAAACATTTGACCATAAGGGGCGAAAGAGTTTACTATCACCCCAGTTTGCAATGGAAAGCTTGAGTAAAACTGAGAAATATGTAGGCAGTGCACTGCACACCACTTTTAATCAGAGGCTTACTCTACCTATTCAACAATTCAAATTGTAATTTCATTAGAAGAGAAGGAATTATTCCAAAATCTTTCAAAAACAAGTTAACACGTTTTTAAATTGCTTATTTTGTCTAGGCACAGTTGAAATGTTTCTGGTACAACAGACAGGGGTGTTAATGTCAAATGAACTTAGAGGAAACTCTGTGGTTAGCTGTTTTCAGAGCTGTCACGTGTTTTGTGTGGTCCTGAAACAAAAAGAAAAACTATGCACTTGAGAAAGGCAGTTTTAACTGCACTCAGGCTAATGTGAACATTTCAACATATTGACATTGGAAGTCGAAATCCAGTCTCAGATTTATTTGTTTTGGACAATCATGGCAAAACAAAAAACAAATTGTGTATAAAAAGTATTTCACACTCAAAGGAAAAATGTCAAATAGTTACAGAAAACGTAAATTGGAGTGATTAGCGTTTAAAACTCCTCAAAATGTTTTTTTGTGATTGAGATAAAAAAGTATTACATGTTTGGATCAAAATGATGGTTAGTAAATGGTGAACCACAGTTTGAGTTAAAAATATATTTTAGTCAAGCAGAAATTTACACAGACATAATTTTGCAGTATGGAAATATAGCCTTAATGATTGTATATGAGTCAAATAGAACTGCACAGTCAGTGCAGTAACTATCAATATTTTTATATATAATAACTATGTATAAAAAGGTTTAAGCAATAATAATAACTTTTTTTTTTTCAGGTAAGCCGAGTTGAGCTGCAGTAATCACACATAGATTGCCTCATGAGGAGCAATGCATATGTGTGGGTATATGTGCTATTACGGGAAATAACGCATGTCAGTCTTTAGTCGACACTGGCATCTTGCTTGACAAATATGGCATACATTTCACATCTATGGATATTTTTCAGTGCTCTGGCGTCTTCAAATGGTAAGTTATAGATAGAAATGAGTCTTCATTCTCCATATATTAAGTTATAACTCTCGTTATTATCGACAAATGAAACAATCTATAAGAATTTTGATGCTCTTCTGTTTAGCTCTGAGCTGCTGGAGTGAAAGATGTACAGATGTGAGCATCAACGCCTCTCTGAAATCTCAAGTCTTTCTCCCGTGTCACTTTAATACAAGCTTGGGCAATGACACAGTGATTTGGAGACACCTAAACAATGGATTCACTCTTGTAAGGATTGTTGATGATAGCAGAATCCACTTTGATAATCCTACAGAAGGACGAGTGAATGCTTTTCCGCTTTTATTCAAGGAAGGAAACTTCTCCATCCTCATCTATGATCTGGAGTCTTCAGACATTGGCACGTACTTTTGTGAGCTGAGAAGTGAATGCTGGAGAGTAAAGATCACAGAATCAGCAGAATCAATCCCTGCACGGAAAGGTTGGTGTTTAATTAAATTTTAATGCCCAATAGCAAATTATTAAGCAAAATAAATCATTTAAAATTCATTTAACATATGATTTTTACTTCTGGCACAGACGCGGAAATATTGAGTTCTGATTTTAACTCCTGGTTATTCTTTTTGGCTGGAGCTTGTCTTTTTGCAGTGTTTTTTATTGTGTTTTTTCACATTGGTGAGCATGGTTGTTCATTTATTATAAGGAAAATACTATGATCCAGTATATGAACCATGATCCTTTTTTGTTTGTTTATTAAATGATATTTAGGCTTGCATAACCGTTTGTGGTCCTGGACAGACAACTGTACTTACTGTAATAAAGGTATAGTTTTTTTTTTTCTGGAAAAAAAGTTTGCCAGCTTGTATATTTATACAACATATACGAGTACAAAAACAAAAATTAATCCATCTGTCTATTCTTCAAACTGCTAATTGAAATTCATTTTTAATTACAGTTTGAACAATGTTGATGAACTGTTTCATCATTGTTAGATTTCTGATGTTGTGGTTTGAAATATTATTTTTCAAACAAAAAACAAATGAATGCTATAAATATATGTGTTTTAAAGAACATGATTCTTCAAGCCCAACTTCTTGATCCATCACTGTTTGCTTGTTTCCTTTGATATATCATGTGTTTTAGTATGACAATTGAGCTCAAATATGCCATTTAATAATAATAATCTTTTATTCATGCATTATCAGCATTCAGAAATCAAGATTCAACTGAGCATACCATAGCTACAGTGTATGATGGTAAGACACAGTTTTGTTTGGAAGATGTTTTTGTGTTATAAGGCTGAGAATAACAGAATTCTTTTCAGTCATCCAGACAAAGAGGAGCTGTTGACAACAGTGGCATATGAAAACATTTGATCTTTAAATGAAGATGATTCAAAAGGTTTGAGAACAACACATATCATTTATGTAAACTTATGTAAATTAATATTGTATTGTAGGTTGATTGTTTTCCTTTAATGTTTTTTTGACTGTATTAATTGAATGACCACTTATCTACACTAACAAATGCTGGGTTTCACACAATCAATTTGTGTTGGAACAACATGAAGGAATTAAGATAATTTATTCGTTTTTACAAATTTAAGTGGACTGAACATAAAATAATTAAGTTGTCCACCAAAAAACTCAAGAATTGTGTGATTTCAGCTCATTTTGAATGAGTAGCTTGAACAAACAGCAAACATAATTTTTGAGTGTATATTTTAAACATACTTTTGTACTATTTCTGTAAATTACTATAAAGTTAAATTACAGGGATGCTGTTTTTTTAAAGTTCTGTACTGTTTTTAATGTGGGGAAAATACATAGCAATACACTGATAATTTTTTTCACTGTCTCTCTTTATACATACAGGATGGAAACTTAGAGATTATTGCTAAAAGGAAAATGTGCAGAGGGAAAATGAAGCCAATAAAGTTTCAAAGAAGAAATTTTGGTGTGATTTTATGTATAAAGCATATTATTTGCAAAAAAAATGTAATAACAATGTCATAAATAGATTTTTAACATGTCATCAAAAATGTCTAAATATGCTTTTGGTATTTAACTATTTTTACATTCTAATGTAAGACAAAATATAGACAAATTACTTGTTGCAGTTGATGCAGTAGACTGTTCTGTCCAGTAGATGACACAACTTACTTAAGACTGGATTAGAAAAGAAATCATGTGGAATAATGTATGGTAAACAAAAAACTATCTTTAGAATACATATTTAGTTTTATAGAGAATTCAGATAGTGTACTTATAGAAGAATGTGATGGATGTTTTGAAATCTGAAAATATTTTTTTCTATGAAATACTTATCCAGTTCATAAAAGAAACGCATTTCTGATTCTTGAATCATCTCATCTGATTCAAGACAAATTATATTAGGTAGACACAGGATGGGCAGCACGGTGGTGCAGTGGGTAGCACAATCGCCTCACAGCAAGAAGGTCGCTGGTTCGAGCCCCGGCTGGGTCAGTTGGCATTTCTGTGTGGAGTTTGCATGTTCTACCCGTGTTCGCGTGGGTTTCCTCCGGGTGGTTTTACCCACACTCAAAACTGGTCCTCTGCTTTTAACCCATCCAAGTGCAGACACACACACATTGAATGAGGAGTGAGAGCACACACGCACAAACACACAGTGAGCATCGACCCGGAGCAGTGGGCAGTTATTGCTTCCAGCAGCCGGGCTTGCTCACCTCAGCTGGGTATTGGAGGTGGAGAGAGTTTGGTTTATTCACTCCCTCCATTTTCAATTCCTGCCAGGACCGGGAATTAAATCCTGCAACCTTTCGATTGCAAGTTCAACTCCCTAACAGGCCCCCAATTGTAAAGTAAGCTAAAAAAGAAAGTGCTAATATTTAAAACAGCAGTGTTATTTTTACACTAACCTGATTTCACCAAGTAGGACATGTTCATGGATTAACATCTATGTTGATCCTGGAACAACATTCCAATCAACCAATTAGAATTAAGGGACACGTTTACCATTTATGTTAACTTTAGGGTTAAGGTTAGGTTTCTGCACTTCTATTGTTATCCAACTATTATTCCCCTCTGATTTTGGGAATAATTTACAGTTATGGTTGGGTTTAGGGGTTGGGAATAGGCATGGATTATATTTTCCAACAAAAATGATGTTCCGAGATCAACATAGATTTTAATCCAGGATCGCATCAAACTTGGCAAAATCATGACGTCCGTTATTTTTAAGCCCACTGAGACAGGAAAAAAAACTTGGACTTCCATTCTGTCATCTTTACACTGTGTAGTAAAATCCAAATGAGTTTAATTAGCACTGGAGGTCATTGATAAACAACACATAAGCAACCACATCAATGAAATACCATGAAGACTCTGAGGGTTATATAGAGAAAATGAGTAGCCAAAGGAACAGAAAACAGGTGTGAATAATCAGGAACTATGGGAAAAGACAGTGCCAGGAAAGGGGAAGGAAACTTACAGAAACGATGAACAATAGAAACAAAACATGTGGTGAGGGAAGCTTTAAAGTCCATGTGAAAGTCCATAAGTTGCTGAGACTTTTATTTCAGTTGATGTACTTCCAACCGAAATGGAATATTGAGTAGGGGAGGGGCTTTCTGTGCGCGCATCATTTCCTCATAGCAAACTAAAACTAAGAGGGGTGTGGTTAAGAATATTGTGGCTGTGAAGTAGTCAAACTGATGTCAACAGAGAAAGACCGCCACTCGACACATAGAAGCAAATGATCAGACTTTGACTGAAGATTACAAAGCAAACTTCTTTTTCAATGAATTAACCTGGACAGATCAATTGGCTACCTAAAGAATAACACTATTTGAACTAATGAATTCTTTAAAATAATTAGTTTATATATTTTAAGTAACACAAAGGATGGAGGATTTACTCACTGCTGCATTTAACCTCAGTGTGCTCCACAATTTATTCAGCTCAATATATGTCACTGGGGCAGTACATTTTCAGAAGGGACTGATCTGTACCTAAAGGGCCTACACTTTTAAATTTAAGGTACAATTTATATTTGCATATCCTTTCTGTGATATGATTATTAATAAAGTTGAATCTGTGTTTAAGTGCCTAGATTATATGATGACCTTAACGCGATCCCTCTTTAGAATAACACTGGAAGGATATGCATGTCATTGCTCTTTCTGCTCTTTCCGCATGCAACGTTCTGTGTACTCTCAAGATCTTCAGGCCAGGTCAAAAGGTCATCAGGACCTCTAATTTCGACTGCTGATGAGTGACCACCACGATAATGACAACAAAGATATTACAGCATATTAGAAACTAAGTTAATTCTATTGTAATTTGTATTTCATTGTAGTCTGTGAGCTCTCAAAGTGCGCGCAATGTGCTGGACTGATAGCCTGCTTGCTCGCTCCAAAAAATGATGTGTTACTTAATAACACATTTGAGTGTTATGGCTATTTTAACAAACCTTGTGTATTGTTTAATTGATTGTGTGTAAAAAGAAAGAGGGAACAGTTTGCCAATCTGGGCACCGACCGAACAGCTGCAGATCATTGACACTGTTTACATACACACAATTTAAGACACTCACACAAACACAGATTGCAGACTTGTTATTTAGTTGTTACTAACATTTCTGAGCATGCTGCTTATTGCTCCCTGCTTTGTTTGTGTGTTTGTTGTTTGCTTGTTTTTGACTGTCTTGATCATTTGCTGCCTGTCTCGACGGTGGATTACCCTTATGAGTTACCTTTGATACTGTTGTTTGCTTCTGTCTTGACCCCTGCCTGCCTTGACTACTCTTTTATTAATAGCGTTTGGATCCTCACCCCTGTTGTCACGCTCTGGTTTGTAACATCACCACAGTTTACTGTAGTAAAAACTGAAGTATACCACAGTCTTTATTACAGATTCTGTTCGCTATAGTTAATACTACACCATGATAACATTCATTAACAACAAGTTGTATATGCTATGATACAGTATAATAATTTTTAATATAGTATATAATATTTGCTATAAATGAATATAGTATATTTCATGTGGTCTTCATTTGTGTTGTGATAAAGAACTTGAAAGTGTTCTGCTGCATTGGTGACTTTCCTAGGCGGAAAATCCAATAATTAAGCTGCAGACCCACACGTTTCAGGACACACTAGATTCAGTGCTGCACCTGCACTTACACACCTGTAGCTAGAAATATCTCTTAAAAAAAACAGCATAGGAAATGTGTCTGACTTCAAATGTCTTTTTTGAGTCCTCCCTTTACAGCAGCTGGCTACTCTCGCTTACATTTCAGGCGTGCCACATCTCAAACGAGCCTAATTTCAAATGCACTTAGAGGAAACTGTGTGGTTAGTTGTTTTCAAAGCTGTCACATGTTTTGCATGGTTCTTATGAAACACTTCAGAAAGTATATATATATATATATATATATATGTCAACAGCAACCACGTTTGGACTATGATTATCCATTATACAGACATCCTGATGTCGACACCAATACTGTACATTCAGTATATGTCATAAAAAAGACAACTGAAAACCCTTAATTTGGATTTGTCTTGCGGGTAATGTCAGTTTCCTACACCATATGATATCTAGTCTGACGTTCAAATGTTGAACTACATATTGACAATCAACTAGGCTCATGGTTAGTCGTCCAAATTAATGGACTGACTTTACATATCGTGTAGGTGGTGGTCTTGGGCTGATGGATGCAATGTAAACATGATCTGCATGTCCATTGCATGTCTGATGTTTAGTGGGATTGTCATGTTAAAACATGAGTAACATCTCTGGGAAATATAGAAAATGGGTTTTAATTACTTGTGCTGTTTACAATATAATTATTTGTATATATTAATATCTATAATTTCAGTTCATTTAATAATTTCAGTTCATTTAATAAACTGTTCAAAATCAGTTCTTTATTGACTCTCACTGAATATGCAATAATGCTTATTGATATGTGTGGCAAGAAAATAAGATAATTGGGGTATGGGGTATTGGACCAAGATTTAGGAAATTTACATTCTGAGCTGAGAATTCACACCTTTTACCACATATAAATGTATGTGTGTGTCTGTGTGCTGTTACAGGAAATAACAACTATTTGGACTTCAGCACTTTAGTTCATGGTGATTGACACTGACATCTCGCTTGACAAATATGGCATATTTTTCACATCAATTAATATTTTTCAGTGCTCTGGTGTCTTCAAATGGTAAGTTATAGATAGAAATGAGTCTTCATTCTTCATATTTAACATATTGAACTATCAGTAACATTTTGATGCTCTTGTGTTTAGCTCTGAGTCGCTGGAGTGAAAGATGTACAGATGTCAGCATCGACACCGCTCTGAAATCTCAAGTCTTTCTCCCGTGTCGCTTTAATACAAGCTTTGACAATGACACAGTGATATGGAGACACCTAAACAAGGGAGACACTCTTGTAAAGATCATTGCTGATGGCACAATCTACTTTGAAAATCCTAGAGAAGGACGAGTGAGTGTTTTACCCAATCTGTTTGAGGAAGGAAACTTCTCCATCCTCATACATGATCTGGAGCCTTCAGACGTCGGCGTGTACTTTTGTGAGCTGAACAGTGAGTGCTGGAGAGTGAAAATCAATGAATTACAGCATCATCCACCTCAAGGTATAGTGCTTGGGCACATTACAACCCCCCAATATGTACCGTGATCGCACGCATATGAGTAGAATCAATAGATTTTGAAACTTTTTAAAATCCTTGCTGAATCTATTGAGGGTTTGTAATAAAAAGTTTGTTTATGAAGTTAAAAAAGTATACAAAATTTGTCGATGAAGTAATAAAATCCCCCTCCATTGCTCAAAAATGGAAATGGCCAACTACTTTGCGCTGCTGGGAGCTTTCTTTTTTGACCGACCAGTCAATAACGGACATTATAAGTAATACATTTATATGGTGAGAGAACATAAATATCATGATCTAGTTTAACTTAAGACATTAAATCATATGTCTAAAATGAGTCTAAAACTTTATTTAGTAGTTTACCTTGCATGTTTTACGGTGGTAAAGTTAGTTTAATGTTTGCTATTCATTAGACATTTGTTTTTAAACTAATTAACTATTTGTGCCTG
The DNA here is from genome assembly GCA_903798115.1 of Danio jaintianensis. Lineage (NCBI taxonomy): Eukaryota > Metazoa > Chordata > Actinopteri > Cypriniformes > Danionidae > Danio > Danio jaintianensis. The sequence goes on along the minus strand of CAIGQV010019070.1, from coordinate 22,117,882 downwards.
CTATATTTTAAGCCCAAACTACGTCAGATTGACATAAACATATGCCCTTTCTGTTGCTCAAGTCTTAATTTCTCAGAAAAAAGAAAAAAAGAAAAAATAAAATATAAATAAATATAATATAATATAATATAATATAATATAGGCGACGCGGTGGCGCAGTGGGTAGCACGTTCGCCTCACAGCAAGAAGGTCGCTGGTTCGAGCCTCGGCTGGGTCAGTTGGCATTTCTGTGTGGAGTTTGCATGTTCTCCCCGTGCTCGCGTGAATTTCCTCCGGGTGCTCCGGTTTCCCCCACAAGTCCAAAGACATGCGGTATAGGTGAATTGGGTAAGCTAAAATTGTCTGTAGTGTATGTGTGTGAATGAGTGTGTATGAATGTTTCCCAGTGATGGGTTGCAGCTGGAAGGGCATC
>CAIGQV010019070.1:22097817-22117070 GCA_903798115.1 Danio jaintianensis | reverse complement strand
ATAAGTTGGCGGTTCATCCCGCTGTGGCGACCCCAGATTAATAAAGGGACTAAGCCGAAAAGAAAATGAATGAATGAATATAATATAATATAATATAATATTATATAATATATGGGGCTGCACAGTGGCGCAGTGGGTAGCACGTTCGCCTCACAGCAAGAGCAGAGGCTGGGTCAGTTGGCATTTCTGTGTGGAGTTTGCATGTTCTCCCCGTGTTCGCGTGGGTTTCCTCCGGGTGCTCTGGTTTCCCCCACAAGTTCAAAAACATGCAGTATAGGTGAATTGGGTAGGCTAAATTGTCCGTAGTGTATGTGTGTGAGTGAGTGTGTGTGGATGTTTCCCAGTGATGGGTTGCAGCTGGAAGGGCATCCGCTGTGTAAAACATATGCTGGATAAGTTGGCGGTTCATTCCGCTGTGGCGACCCCAGATTGATAAAGGGATTAAGCCGAAAAGAAAATGAATGAATGAATATAATATATTTCCCAGTCATGGGTTACAGCTGGAAGGGCATCCGCTGCGTAAAACATATGCTGGATAAGTTGGCGGTTCATTCCGCTGTGGCGACCCCAGATTAATAAAGGGACTAAGCCGAAAACAAAATGAATGAATGAATGAATATAGTACAATAAGGGCGGCGCGGTGGCGTAGTGGGTAGCGCTGTGGTCTATCAGCAAGAAGGTCGCTGGTTCAAGCCTCGCCTGGGTCAGTTGGCATTTCTGTGTGGAGTTTGCATGTTCTCCTCGTGTTCACGTGGGTTTGCTCGAATTGAGTAAGCTAAATTGGCCATAGTGTATGTGTGTGAATGAGAATGCATGGGTGTTTCTCAGTGATAGGTTGCAGCTGGAAGGGCATCCGCTGCGTAAAACATATGCTGGATAAGTTGATGGTTAATTCCGCTGTGGCAACCCCAGATTAATAAAGGGACTAGGCCGAAAAGAAAATGAATGAGTGAAAATTACTATAAAAAATATAATATAATATAATATAATATATAAATAAATTACTCATATGTATTCCCTGCATGAAATTATACAAAATGTTCAAAACAAGACTCAGTTTTTGGAATTAGTTTATTGATTTATTTATTTGATGATATTTTTAAATAACTTTTCATGTAGGCTATAAAATAATATAAATGACAACACTTCACTTTTGAGTTAAAGCTATCAAATTAAGTTTAAAATACATCACTATCATAACAGACACTGCATGTATATTGTAGATGTATTCATATATATGAATATTATAGCTATAGCTGAATTGTCTAAATTATAACTAATTCAGATATATTCAATCATAGCTAATTCATTCAATGCAGTTTAAGTTTACAAAAACAGCCCTGTAAGAAGTAGAAATGACATGCCACATATGTTGAAGCAAAAGGATTATAGTGTATAGTGACTGTAAAAATCACAAATAAATTATTTGTATACTGTAAATGCATAGACTGTAAAAAATGACAGTAATTTCAGTAAATACAGTAATTTAATGGTAAAAAACTTCAAAAAATGTTTTTCTGTAAAATGTATAAAATAATTTTTAACGGTAAGTTCTGGCAATCACAACTGCGGGTTTTTCCACTGTAGATTTTTACGATTTTTTTTGTTAACGATATAGAAGTTGAATCAGTGTGCAGTCATTTCAACTGTTTTATATGCTTTTTTATGTTGTATATATGCTTGTCTACAGACAGACAGATATATTTAGAGATAAATACAATAACACTGCTTGAAAAGATGCAGATTTTAAATGTACTTAAAACATATTTCAAATTTAAAAAGAAAATTAAGCTTCACATGTGGTGTGTAATATATTCAATTCAAATGACAATTTAAGTCCAAATCTGCTGATTCATTTGACGTTTTTATAACATATTCTTTTATTTCTGGCACAGAAGCTAATAATAACTCCTGGCTGTTCTTTTTTGCTGGCGGTGGACTTTTTGTCATTCTTTTCCTTGTATTTAGTCGCACTGGTGAGCACTGCTGTTCATTTATTATCTAAAGAAAAATACTATGAACCACTATTTAAACTGACTTTTCTTTTTTGTTGTTTCTAAATTTAAGGCTTACAAAACCATTTGCTGTCCTGGACAAGCAACTGTACATGCAAATATAAATCTGATAAGGAAGAACACAATCAAGGTAAGTTCAGTAAAAAGAAATAAAGAAGATATATCTGATACACTTATGCCATTGCATTTGATATATTTACATAAAATATGATTGCAGAAATCTAATTTCAATTTCCAAATACATTTTTCATTGCTCTTCGCATAAATTAATAGCTGAATGTTAAGTTTGTGAAAAAACTTTTATTATTTACTATACATATTTTGTTATTTAAGAACATGATACTTCAAGTCCAACTACTTTCATCCAACAGCAAGGTGATTTTTTTTTGCTAATTTTTGCTAATTGAATTAGTAAAAATCAACAAATTAGCATACTAATGTATTTCGTTTTATATCAGCATGCAAAAGTCCAGATCCAAATGACTCTACCACATCTACAGTAACCTATGGTAAGACACAACTTATGTTCGAAAACATATTTCTCTTACAAGTTGTGAATAACTTATAAATAAAATAATGTTACAGTCATCCAGGCATAACGCTGCAAAGAGGAGCTGCTGACAACAGTGGGAATGAAAAACAATCTGGATTCACTTTAACAGACTATAAATGTGTAGTTTTGTAAAGGCTTAAAGTGCACATCTTCACTGAATCATTTGTCATGAATTTTCAAATGTTTTCTTTAATCATTTGTTAATTCCTGTTAAAACCTTCTGAGACATGGGTTCCCACGCTTTCATGAACAGCATATTCAAGGACTTTTTAAAGCACCATTCATTTTAAATCAAACACCTTTGTAATTCATACCCCAGCATATGGAGCTCCATGAAAGTCTACTGTACTTAACATTTCACATACACTTAATATTTACTTTAAAAATGTTGACCGTTTTAAAAACTCATGTTCAAGGAACTTGAATAAAATGTGCTGAATTCAATACTGGTGATCAATCTGAAAGGTAAAATGTACATTATCTGTAAGTGTCATTGAACAAAAATTAAATTTAAGATTTTTACGAATTTATAAATCTTTTTTTTTTTTGTGCTTTTTTGACAATTGAGTACAATTGTTGAAATAAAACCATAAACAAAACCATAAATACAAATAAACAAGCAACTTTATTTAATGAATGTTAGATTAACTGTTTTAATTGTCCCCTTTCTACCATTTTTGTAAAAGATTGTTAGTTATAGAGTCAGTAGGAAGCTAAGTGGGAATTTTTTTTGTTTTATATTTAATATAACTGAAAATTTATGAGCACTTGACATAATCTAACTGTTTTCTCTTTGTTTCTTATGTCCCTGGCTCATTATTATGTACAAGAGCAAAATATGCAAAAATATCTGATTTTGCTATGCAAATAAGACAAATAAAAAAACAATAGAAACAATAAAAAAACACACTGTACATTTATGAGGAGTGCTTCACACAGGTGAGTGGATTTGACAAACCACTTGTCCAAACCATTTGATTCTTTTTGTTGAATCTAATAGTATCTGGATGCAGCCTTGATGATGCAATCTGAGACTGCATATCTCAGTGATGCAATGTAAGACACAGTGCACTCAATGGAGCTATTGATGTCACTGTGAGGGGTAGGGTTAGGGGTGGGGTTATAGGTGAGAGCATTAAATAGCATTGGATGCAGCTCAGATTGCACCAGGTCTGCATCCAGTCACTTTGGACAAAAGCGTCTGCTAAAAGACGAAATGTAAGATTTAAAATCTTATTTTCTGAAAGTGGTCTCTGGTTTTATGAGTTTATGCTTAAAACAAACAAACAAACAAACAAACAAACAAACAAACAAACACAAAATAAAATTTATTAAAAATTAAAATTAATTAAAAAATCTGCCAATGGGGTAAGAAAAGTTGTCTTCATTTAAAGGGAAATCAAGAATAATAAAAATGTAAACAACTTATTCAGACCTTCAGTTAGAATATAGAAAATAACAAGTGATCATGATACATTTCCTAATATTTTAAATGATTACATACTTCTTGCTGACAATTGGGTAAAACTTAGATGATTTGAAGGATAGAGTCAAATTATACACATTTAAAATGACAATTATTTTGTTTTATTGTTATTATTGTTATTATTTATTTATTTATTTATTTAAACTACTGTTACACTGAAGCCATCTTCTGTAAATCATTTTAAATATATATAATGGTCAAGACTTTTTGTTCAAACAAAATACAGTTAAACAGAACACATTGTAATTTAAAGCTTTATTACATTTTTATATATTTAATGCTTAAAAAAAACTATTTGATCATTGACCTGCATTCATCATTTTGTACAGTCACATCCTGCTATTGACTATTCTGTCCAGTAGGTGACGCGCTTATTACTTTTAATGAAACATTTGAGGCGAAAGCTTAGAAAAGCAATCACGAAAAGTCACTACATGGGGTACAATCGGGTACAATGAATAGAACAAATAAATATTTAGAATGTGCACTTTTAAGAATATATTAAAACATACACTTTGCACTTTACAAATTAATTTAATCATTTTGAAAGTTATTACAATTAACCTGCACAAAGACAAACTTATTTGTATACTAAGATATGCCTATATATTTAACACGAAATAGGCTACTGTACTTACATGGAATATCAGATCACCAAACATACAGGATCAGTAAATGGACTTTAAAAACTGTAGGCCTATTTGCAACATTTCATCAGGGCTCATAACATCCAACACAGAAACACACAAAAAATGTGAGATGTTTTTATATTAGCTTACAGTTACGTGGAGTCATCTACGCTACACTGTAAAAAGAAAATAAGTGTAAACCTCCAGTGTTATTTTAAGGCCATTTATAGGAAATGTTATGCGGCTTAACTTTCGCACACACTTGTTGCGGTTTTTGCAAACGAAGCTGAAAATAAACGATGGAGTAATGCACTGTTTCCGAAACCCTGCAGCTCGGATGATTTCAGTAAAACTTCATTTCAGTCAAATAAATATGCATACTTCATGTACATGTTGTTTGATATCGTTTCTAAATGATGAACACATATGCTTTAAGTGAAAAATTTACAATATGCAAAAAACAGAGATGTCAAGAAATGTCTGTCAGAAAATGGTGACAAAGTGTTTTCTGAACGAGCTGGACAAGAATAATCTCTAGCATAGGCTATGCTGTTTACTTGCTCATTTGCAACATGCTTTTAACATCTGACTTCGTCTTTGCAACAGGATGTGGTAAAAAATGGAAACCTGTTTACCTGAGGTAAAATAGACCAGCGTTTGATTCTGCAACCTCAAAACACACACATACATAATAAAATCTAGCTTTCATTGTCAAATGCATCGTAAAGCACATTTTTCACTATCAGGTGGTTGCTGCTTCAGTAATCTGACGTATGGTATATAACGACGAGTCACATGAGCTGTGAAATTGCCACACACCAAGACTTTAAGGCTTTGCATGTGTATTTTACAGGAAATAGCATGTGAAGGACATCAGCCTACACGTTCTCCCTTTCTGTTTTGGTCTTTCAATCTTAACATCTTGAATGACATGCATCATGAACATTTCACGTCTTTGGATATTTGTTGGTGCTCTGGTGTCTTCAAATGGTATGCAAATGTTTTTCTTTACATGTATTTAATTATCTTTAATTATAATTATTTAAATTAATTTTGGAAACGTAAAAATATACACTGAAAAAATGATTCATTGGATTTACTACATTTTCTTTTAAGGTAAGGTTGCAAACAATTTATATGGGCTAAATTTGAACAAACAAATGAAGTTGAACGTTACTAAATTTAATTTGTTTGATTAAATTCAGCCCATATCAATTGTTTGCAACCTTACCTTACCTTACGCTGGAGTGAACACTGTGATAAAAGCAAGGAAATTATTTTAATGGGTGATTTTAATATTAATTGGAATATAAAGAGGGAACGAACGACTCTTAAACAAATTACTGACTATTTTAATTTAACACAAATGATAAAAACACCAACCAGAATAACAAACCATTCGGAAACTTTAATAGATTTGTTATTTACAAACCACGCTGAGAGGATTAGTAAAACATACAATCTCATTACAGGGCTTTCTGATCATAATATTGTATTTTTTTCTCGAAAACTAAGTAAGAAGCGATTCCATTCATTTACATTCAATAACCATTATAATTTTATTCCAAATCATCTACATCCAAATATTGATATTATTTTAAATGACGTAAATTGGTCTGGATTATTCTTTGATAAAGATATTGAAACCAACTCCCAGATATTTAACGCTAAGATTATAAATGTTATGGAGCCTTTTACTAAAAGAGGAAAAGGCAAAAAAAAAAGGGGTAATTATTTACCCTGGTTGAATAATCACTGCAAAACACTTATGAAAGAAAGAGACAACTTACTAAAATTGTTTCTAAAATCTGGTCTTACCATTGATAGGCAAAGATTTACTTCTATGAGAAATAAAACAACTCATACTTTACGTAAAGCCAAGGCAAATGTTTTCTTGGATATCATTACAAGTGCAAATGGAAATGGCAAAATAATATGGCAAAATATTAATAAACTAATTGGAAAGCAAAATAAAATGGATAATGTTAGATTGGAAATAAGAGTTAATAACGAGCTGCTATATACTCCAAAAGAATTAGCAACCGAATTTAATAATTTTTTTATTAATTCTGTTAATGAAATAACACAAATATTTAATTTTTCAGAGACAGTTTGTAAACCTATTGACCCTGGACAGTCGATCTTCAGATTAGAGCAAATAACTGATCTTGAAGTGGCTAACATTATTAAGTCTATGAAACCATCTAAGGCCAAAGATGCATTTGGCCTTGATACATATTTTTTAAAAATACACAAAGACGTGCTGGTATGCCCGCTAACACATCTGATAAATTTATCAATTAAAATGGCAGTGGTTCCGTCAGGATGGAAGGTAGCTATAGTCTCACCAATCTTTAAATCAGGAGACAAAACAAATATTTCAAATTATCGTCCCATCAGCATCCTCCCTGTTGTATCTAAGGTTGCAGAAAAGTGGATTGCCTACTTGCTGAATAAACATCTCAAAAATGGCCATTCTTTCCTGCACCCTATGCAATTTGGGTTTCGCCAGTACCACTCCACAGAGACTGCAAACTGTGTCCTTGTAGAAACAGTAAAATCCTTGCTTGATAATTTTACATGTGTTGGTGCAGTCTTTTTGGATTTAAAGAAGGCGTTCGATACAGTAGATCATTGAGCCCTTCTGTCTAAACTGACTCACTTCAACTTTGCTGAAGATGCGCTAGTTTGGTTTCAATCTTACTTGTGCAATAGAAAACAAGCTGTGTGTGTTAGTGGTACTGTGTCGTCTTACTTAGAATGTTCAACAGGAGTCCCGCAAGGGTCTATTTTGGGACCAGTATTGTTCTCTTTATACATAAATGATATGCCAAATATTTGTCAAAATGTCCATTTTCAAATGTATGCTGATGATGCAGTTATTTTTACACCTGCTAAAAGCACACAGGAAGCATCATCCGTTCTTACATCTGCACTGGAGAATATCCAGCATTGGCTGTTTAAATCTTGCCTACTATTGAATAAAAAGAAAACTGTTGCTATGATTTTCTCAAAAAAATCTAGAAAATTGGAGCGTTCCAGTGTGTTCCTGGGGGGATTGGAACTTGACATTGTTGAAGAGTTCAGGTACCTCGGAGTCACACTGGACTCAACACTCTCATTCAAAAAACATATTAAACTTACGGCAAATAGAATCAAATTTAATTTACATAATTTTAAACAAATCAGATCATCAAAAATCTAAAATGTTTTTACATTCAATGATATTTTCACATATAGAGTACTGTATCACAACCTGGTCACTTACTGGAAATACACCAATAAAACCCATAGAAATGTTATTCAAAAAATCTATAAAAATATTTGATCAAAAGCCTCAGTCATTCCATCAGTGTAATATTTTGGGAAAATATAATATGCTCAATTTTGAAATTTTTATTAATTTTAAAAATAGTTGTCTAATTTATAAAGTTTTTCACGGATTGGCTCCACCCTCTCTTTCCACATACATTAAACCTAGGTCTGACAGAGTTTCTTGTACCAGAGCCTCATTCAGAGGAGACATAGAGATCCCGTACAGAAAAACTACCTTTGGACAAACTGTTTTGTCTATCAGAGGAGGTCATTTTTGGAATAGCCTTCCAATAAATATTAGAGAATGTCCTACTTATTGTACATTTAAAATGCATCTTAAACATTTTCTTAAAAGTTCTCAGATATGTCCTCATTTTGACTAATTTTATTGATGTTGATTGATGTTGTATATTGTCTTCTTTTATGTTGTATTGTCCTTATGTTGTTTTTCCTGCCTCGGGACTACAGGTGAAAATTAGCATTTATGCTACAACCTGGCTCATTTACATTCTGTACAGAAATGTTAGATTGTTCATTAATGTGCACTGTCCCGAATGAATGAATAAATAAAATAAAAAAATAAAAAAAATAAAAGAAAATGTAGTAAATCTAATGAATCATATTTTTTTTTCAGTGTATATGTATTTTTTAATTGACATTTATATTTCTTTGTTTAAAGGTAATGAACCAGTCAGTTCTTTAAAATAATTTTTGACATTAATAAAAGATGGAAGTGTGTTATATGGTACTAAATCAGCTATATTTTGATGCTTTTGTAGCTCTGAGCCGCTGGAGTGAAGGATGTACAGATGTCAGCATTGACGCCTCTCTGAAATCTCAAGTCTTTCTCCCGTGTCACTTTAATACAAGCTTAGACAATGACACAGTGATTTGGAGACACCTAAACAATGAAGACACTCTTGTAAAAATCATTGCTGATGGCAAAATCTACTTTGATAATCCTAGACAAGGACGAGTGAATGCTTTTCCGCTTTTATTCAAGGAAGGAAACTTCTCTATCCTCATCCATGATCTGGAGTCTTCAGACGTCGGCACGTACTTTTGTGAGCTGAACAGTGAATGCTGGAGAGTGAAGATCACAGAATTACAACATCATTCACCGCAGGGTAAGTTCAGTGCATGGAAATATATGAGAATGAGAAGAAGCTGTACTGTAGATGATTATGTTGTCAGAAATTCACTGTAAAATATCGTGAGAGTGTTTCAGGTGTTACAGGATGTCATATTGGTGCAATTGTAATTTTATTTTAATTGTTTAATTGTAGTTTTATTTTAATGTAGAAATGTATTTATACATAAGTATACAATAATATACAAATGTATTTATATATAACATTACAGAAATTTATTGGTTAACATCGGTTGTTTCTTCACAGGGGAATTTATTAAAAATGATACTGTAATTTTACAGTAAAATACTGGGAACTGGATTTAAAAATAAAAAGATTTAATAATTTTTGCTGAAAGATTGCAAACTGAAAGCTGTAAACCACTGATTTATTTAAATCGTCATGTTTTTAATACATTTTGTTATAACTTATGTACATCAGGGTCATCTATTGTTAAAAAGTAATGTTGCTTTATTTAGATGTCATTTGTGTTACTAATTGTTTACATTGTAACATTTTCTGTTATTTTACAGATGCATTTCTCTATATCATTTCTTATACTTTATATTATTTCAATAACAGTCACTTTCTTAAACTGTAGAGTTAATTTTCAACAATTAAAGTCAACAGAGCAGAGATCAAGGTACCATAATGCAATTCACAAGCGCAAATAAATGGAAAACACAAAATACGGAGACTGTTAATTAACAGATACTTAGGTAACACTTTACAATAACAGTACATGAATAATGATGTATTAATATGTAAACTAAACATTACTTTATTATGAGTTAATGATTAGTTAAGGAGCACACTAATCATGAACTAACTTTAACTACAACATGAGTCACAAGAGTTCATGCTACTTTAATTACTTGTTAGTGCATGTTGTTAATTAATGTATTAATTAATATTTAAGTTTAAGCTAAATGTCATCGACATGAACTCATGAGCTGTTAATGTATCAACATCATCCTTAACTACTCATGAACTCCTGAGTTTAAACTGTTCATGTTGATGTTGACAACACTTTTGCATTGCTATTCAGAGTAAACACACTAGACAGACGTGCATAAGGAGTTCAGAATTATTAAACCCCCTTTGAAACTTTTTTTCTTTTTTAAATATTTCCCAAATGATGTTTAACAGAGCAAGGAAACTTTCACAGTATCTCTGATAATATTTTTTCTTCTGGAGAAAGTCTTATTTGTTTTATTTCGGATAGAATAAAAGCAGTTTTTATTTTTTTTAAAACCATTTTAAGTTCAAAATTATAAGCCCCTTTAAGCTATATATTTTTTTCGAAAGTCTACAGAACAGCACGCTTTTATGCCGGGTGGTCTTGGCCTATTGGATATGACGTCAGAGTGACGTCAGCAGAAAGGAAATGATTGACGGATGGATTGACCAATAGACGGAACCTGAGAAAAATGAAACAGATACGGGAGAACAGCGAGAGAGAGAGAGAGAGAGAGAGAGAGAGAGAGAGAGAGAGAGAGAGAACACAAGCACGTAACACCATCGTTATACAATAACTTGCCTAACTACCCTATCCTGCCTAGTTAACCTAATTAACCTAGTTAAGCCTTTAAATGTCACTTTAAGCTGTATAGAAGTGTCTTGAAAAATATCTAGTAAAATATTATTTACTGTCATCATGGCAAAGATCAAATAAATCAGTTATTAGAAATGAATTATTAAAACTATTATGTTTAGAAATGTGTTGAAAAAAATCTTCTCTCCGTTAAACAGAAATTGGGGGAAAAAATAAACAAGGGGGCTAATAATTCCAAGTGGGGTTTAATAATTCTGACTTCAACTGTACATTAACATATCATAAGTTCATGATGGTTAAATTAATTATAAACTATTGTTTATTTAACATACATTAATAAACAAACTAACAATTAAGGTAGCCGTTATTCACACATGAACTCTTGTGACTCATGTTGTAGCTAAAGTTAGTTCATGATTAGCGCACTCATTAGTTCATAATAAAGTAATGTTTAGTTTACATATTAACACATCATAATTCATGTACCGTTATTGTAAAGCGTTACAGATATTTTTTTACAGTGTTATGTTAACTTATGTTAGGAACTTTCGTCTCTTTATGTGAGTGTGTGTGTGTGTGTGTGTGTGGGGGGGGGGGGGGGGGTTGTTTTACTACCTTATTATGGTAATTATCAGTATATATTCAAAATCTAAAACAGAATTTGGGTGCAGTCTCCCTTTAACTGCCCCACCAAGAAAAAAAAATTTGGATTGCATTTCTAAACTCCTAATGTCGCTAGTTTACACACTCAGTGCATTTTTTTAAACAAATCCCATAATTTCTAAAATATCAACCTTTAACAAATGGTTGATATGTCGGTTTATGGTAAAAGTACCGGAATTAATACATATACTATGAAAAATAAAAAAAATATGAAATGTAAGACCAATTTATTTAAAAACAATAATCAAAATAAAACATTTTTGAATACTAAATCATCTTTATTTTTGGAAGTATGCAATAAAATATTTCAGATTCTCATTTAACATGTTTTTTATTTTTATTTTTTTACAATAAAACCAAAATCAAGTGTAGTAGCGCAACAGGATTATGTTTGTTTGATTGTTTTGTAAACCAACAATGCTGTGTAGTGTAAACCATTATTTAAAACAAAAATATTGTATCAAAATATTGTCAACCATTTGGTAAAGCAGGCAGTTAATGGGTTAAAATGTCATTTTAGGTCATTCATTACATTGAATATAATTCAATAAATTGTACATGAATATGATTCAATTTTACTGTATTTATTTTTCAACATTTTCTTACTTAAAATGTCCAATGCTCCCATAGGCTATAGATGATGCACAGGGCTGTACACATAAACACAAAACACAATCAGGGTAAAACACATTACTATAATGCAGTAAACATTTACTATATAACACTATTCATGTAAATAAAAACATAAGTAAACGTCCTTATACAAAATAAATTCACTTTAAAATCTAAACATAAATACAGTATTTTGTATTAAAATGATATAATGTGATGTTAAACCATTTATTTACCGTGGTGAGGTAACCACTAACCAAACAGCAACTTTTTTTGTAAATATCATTTTTATAAATATCCTACTGTTCACATTTATCTAACAGTCTGTATTTTTCCATGTTGAAGGATATTATTTAAATCCCTGGTTCTACTTTGCTGCCGGAGCTGGGTTGTTTATCCTGATTTTCATTGTATTCAGCATGTTTTCAAAATTATTTGGTGAGCGCTGATTTCTTACTTCCTAAATGAGTCAATATTTTGACAAATGAATGTTATAAAATCTGCTTCAGCTCTATATAAAGTATATCTTCTTTTTTTACAGGAAAGGATAAATCATCCGAGTCTAACTCTGTTAATGTAGTACATAGTGAAGGTGAGCATTATGTAATATACCCGATGTTCAACAGTGTGATTCTGTATGGAGTTTCTTTATTTTCATGAAAACTGTTCCACATGTACAGGCAACTATCCCGCTGAAGAAAGCAGGCGTCACAGAAACAACCGGGGTGAGAAACATCACTTTTTTTTGCAATCACACAAGGTACAATAAATTGACTCACCCAAAACATCGATGACTTTTTTTCTTCTGTTTAACATTAGAGAAGATATTTAGCTGAAAATGTTGTGATATGCAAGTCAATTACACTTTAAGAGTAAAAAAAACATATAGAGGGAAACAAAATGAATACCTGTGGCTCCTTATGAAATGATCAGTGTGAACAGAAGCTGAACACTATTTATAACAGGTAAGAAGATTAAAAGCAAATTTTGGGTGAACTGTAAAAGCAACTATTTCTAACTGATTTCTTTTATCTTTGCCATGATGACAGTACATACTATTTTACTAGATATTTTTCAAAACACTAGTATTCATCTTAAAGTGCAATTTAAAGGCTTAACTAGTTTAATTAGGCAAGTTGTAATTAGGCAAGTCACTGTATAAGTTTAATTTATTGATATATTGTTTAATTAATAGATAGCATAAGTGACAACTGTAAGGGTTTTTATGCTTTTTATGTTAGTAAAATGTATTTTAAAGTGAGAATAAACATTTTTATGCTTTAATCTTATTTGTAAAGGTCCGAGAAGGGGACCTTCAGTTGTTTATGGTATGTGTTTTATATTTTAATTGTTCATTACGTGTGACAAACATCTGCAGTGTTAGATTCTGGCTGGATTTCAAGTTTGTTTCAAATGAATAGCTTTTTACAATTTTTAGGAAAAATTGGTATTGTGTTTTTATTTATGTCAAGAAAATGATGTAACTGCATCAAATCCCAGTTCTGCTGTGCAGCATGGGCACCATCATCAGAGAGGTGACTCTTCATTTTCTAGAATTCTTTTATTTGATAAATACAAATAACCAAATAGTTTTTCATTATTTTGAAATGTTCAGCCTTCACAGCTGTTCCTGAGCCAACTAGTCATTCGTCAGATGTAAAACCATACTATGGTAAGACAATATTTATGCTTAAAGATTAACATGTTGACTGTGTGTAATAGAAATGAAAATATACAATATATTTTCAATATTTCAGTCAACCAGGCGGAGCTTTCCATTCCAACCAATGCTGGCAAAAAACGGAAAAAACAAAAGCGTAATTAATTTTCATAGTTCTGAATTGTCATTTATGTTGTATGAATTTTATAAAGCAGATCAATTATTGTAGCCATTACAATATATATATATATATATATATATATTTTCCCCCTTTATTTTCTCAAGCAGCCTACCAGTTTAAAAACCCAATATACGGAGAATGAAGCCATCAGAAGTCAGACTGGGATGACAGAATCCAGTTCCACAGCGCACAGGATACATTTTTTTTGTCTGTATAACAAACTAAACAGTTCAGTATCTCAATAAATGTTGATGTTCAATGTCATTCGTTTCTACAATATTTTTTAAGTGACACATACCTGTAGGTTTATATGCTGCAAAGATTGAAATGATATTGCTACCTCTTGATTTGCATTACAAACAGTTTGTGCATTTTATAATCAGCACTTTCTAACCTTACATTCAACCTTCATTGTCATTATTTCAAAAATTGTAAAATATGTTCCAGTTTTTAGATATTAGATACATTTTAATGAGATACTTTGTTAGATATTTTGATTTGTTTACTGAATGTAATCATTAGCATCGCTAGCACAAGCTTTCGCAGAAAGTATACTCTGCACCTAGTGCAGCAGGTGGCGCTGGTGAGTTTTCGTGAGCTGTGAGGAAAAAGATCCGAGTTCGAGGAAACATCAAGGTAAAACAGACCAAGTAACATCTTGAAACCAAGATGAACTAAACGCTTATAAAGCATATAACGTGTTTCTTTCTGATGATTATGACAACGTAATATCTTGTCGAGCTTTTTGAATTCGTCATCCCAAATTTGAGCAACGTTAGGAAGCGGAGGAACAGCACAGAGAGACATGTCAACAAAAGAGAAGAGAAGTGAAGCAGAGCACCATGAATCAAAAAAGCTTCCTATTTATCAGTACAAAGACAAACTTGTTCAAGCAGTGGAGGAAAACACGTTTCTGATCGTAACGGGTGAAACGGGCAGCGGAAAAACCACTCAGCTACCTCAGTACTTGTATAAAGCAGGTCAGTTGTAACGTTTAACAGGAATATTGGGGTAAAGTTGGTTTTATATTCTCATATATTATACTTGCAAGCGATTTCAGACCGAATATTCAAAAGCGTGGTAAACAATAGTTTCGGGTTTTATATTTAAACATTCGTTCAGTGATGACTTGTGACAGACTCCCTATATTGTTTACCATGTTACTTTGAATAACTGGTCAGAAATAGCATCTTCAAAACAACATTAGCACCATTTAATTGACTGTGAACAATGTTGTACTTTGATAGTCATTGACTAATATGATTTCCCTATTTAGAATTTTCAAAGAATACTTTTCTGATAATATAATATTAAGGAGGAAGTCAGAATGTGCAAATATTAAACCAACTTTACCTCAATTTTGTTCAGTGAGAACTTGTGACACGGTTCCTATATCGTTCACCATGCTACTTTGAATAACTGGTAAGAAATAGCATGCAAGTATGACTTCAAAACAACATTAGCACTATTTAATTGACTGTGAACAATGTTGTACTTGGATAGTCATTCATTCATTCATTTTCTTTTCGGCTTAGTCCCTTTATTAATCTGGGGACGCCACAGCGTAATGAACCGCCAACTTATCCAGCATATCCAGCAACTCATCCAGCGGATGCCCTTCCAGCTGCAACCCATCACTGGGAAACATTCATACACACTTATTCACACACTTACACTACGGACAATTTAGCTTACCCAATTCACCTATAGCGCATGTCTTTGGACTTGTGGGGGAAACCGGAGCACCCGGAGGAAACCCACGCGAACATGGGGAGAACATGCAAACTCCACACAGAAATGCCAACTGACCCAGCCGAGGCTCGAACCAGCGACCTTCTGGTTGTGAGGCGATCGTGCTACCCACTGCGCCACCGTGACACCCTACTTGGATAGTCTTTGGCTGCTAATATGATTTCCCTATTTAGAATTTGCAATGGTCCTTTACTATTATATAAGTTCTTTACTATTATATAAGATCCTTTACTATTATTAAATTATAATATTAAGGAGCTTTACCCCAACTTACCCCAATTAAACAATATAGGGACTGTGTCACAAGCCGTCAGTTCAAAAATGAACGAATGTGTGAATATAAAACCAACTTTACCTCAGTTACTGGAATCCACTCTCTTGTTCTTCACTTTGTACAGAAGCAAGATCTGACCTTTATGGTTGTCTGCGTTTTATTTTGTCCAGGTCTTTGCAGGAATAGAAGGATTGGTGTGACTCAGCCCAGGAGGGTTGCTGCCATCACTGTAGCCCAGAGAGTGTCCAGTGAAATGCGGGTCAGGCTGGGTGAAGAAGTGGGTTACCAAGTGCGCTTCGATGACTGCTCTACAAAGGTAAGTTAGGAAAAAACAAACACTCTTCTGAGCAATGCCATTATGTATGTGACATTTGCAGTAAAATCTCAAAACATAAATTCACATAGAAAGTATATGTTAACATCTGTTTTTATTTTCCGAAACAACTAGCCACAGAGTTATGGGATCAGAAAAATATCAATCTGTAAACATTTTTTATATTTTAAATGAGCAAAATAAACATGCGTTATGAATGTGTCCAAAAAGGTTTGCGAGTTTACAGTATACAACGTACTTTGTAGAAATTCAGTGAATTAAACTGCACAACCGAAAAGAAACAATGCTTATCAAAAGAATAAGAGTTGGCTCTCTATAGAACAAAAATGACTGATTTTATTTGTTTTTTTATATTTATTAAAATGACATATTGTACATTTTTGCATGTATGAGGAAAAAGCTTTTGTATGGATTAGGGCTGGGCGATATGGCAAAAATGCAGTCTCAATAATTATTTTCCATATTGAACAATGACGATATACATTTCCATATAAGTTGTTAATGCTTCCAGATTTAAAAGTACCCCAACAATGACTGAAGCCACAAAAATTAGAGGGTCCATTAAATGGCATAACATATTTTCGGCCGTAAAATTTTTGGTGGCTAAAAATTCGATACATCTCTAACATAAACACACTTTTAGATTCCTATTGATGCACATTTCTGCTGTGTGATTGGCTCTTAGATCAGTATAGAGTAAAATAAAGTCCAGAGCTTATTATTGTTATTGACATAAATTTTATCGCGATTCGATATAATATCGTTTATCTGCCCAGTCCTATTATGGATGTCACACCTCTCTGTTATGGATGTGACAGATGTGAAATTGCCGCTTGTGTGACTTTGATAAATCAAATATAATTGTTTGAAAACATTGACAGAGACATTTTTGAGTATTTTTACAGTACTGTCAAATACAGGCCTACACAAAAAAAACTTAGAAAGGATTTCGCTATTTTGGTGAAAACATTATTTTTTTTCATGGCAAGGTTGACATTTGCATGAAATTACTCCTCTTTCTTAACTCACAAGTCCAGTAGGTACTATGCTGTATAGAAAACTGGAGAATATACACTACCGTTTAATGATTTGAGATAATTTTTTTACAGAAATTAATACTTTTATTTAGCAAGGATGCAATAAATTAATAACAGAGTAAATACATATAATGTTACAAAAAGATTTGTGTTTTAAAAGGCTTTTGTTTTGAACTTTCCATTCATCAAATATTTAAGTAAGGAAATAACAAGCAGCATTGATAATTACAATATTGACACTGATATTAATGTATATATTAAGCAGTAAAGCATAGTAAAATGATTTCTGAAGGATCATCTGACACTAAATATTGCAACTTCAGTAGTATTTTACAACATTGTGTTTTAATCAGCTTTTTTTAAGCAGTGAGTTTTTTCCTAAATAAATAAATAAACAAAAAAACTAAAAATAATACAATACACAAATAGATAAAATTTTATGTCGCGCCAAATATTGATGTCATTTACACTTAGATTTTTAAACTTGAAATATGCATCATTTTAGGCAGTAGAACAAGAAAAACCTAAATATATTTAAATATTTAATTCTTGTTTTTGATCTTTTTTGCATTGTGAGACTATCTTTTATTTATTTTGACCTTTTTGAATATTTTATGATATTTACACATTTTATAGTTTTAGGCAGTAGCTAAATATGGTAAATATGTGTAGATAACAACAAAAAAAGCACGATTTCAAGTGCAAGTATGTTAGATATTTCTTCAAATAATATACTTGATACATTATTTGCATTTTTTTTTATGGCAAAAAGCTTTGAATTTGAATTTGAATCATTTGAATTTAGTTAAATTTGTGTAATTAATCT
Source organism: Danio jaintianensis (assembly GCA_903798115.1). Taxonomy (NCBI): domain Eukaryota; kingdom Metazoa; phylum Chordata; class Actinopteri; order Cypriniformes; family Danionidae; genus Danio; species Danio jaintianensis. The sequence continues at coordinate 22,099,048 of CAIGQV010019070.1, read as the reverse complement.
TTTTTTTTTTTTTCTTGTTATCAGGACACTATGATTAAATACATGACAGATGGCTGTCTGCTGAGGGAGATTCTTGCAGACCCCAGCTTAACACAATACAGTATTGTGATCCTGGATGAAGCCCACGAAAGGAGCCTGAATACAGTAAGTTCACTTTATGGGTTCATTTTGGAAATTGGAAAAATTACTGTAGGTCGTCTGGTTACTTTTTAAGTTTTTTTGAATGCAATAAAAGCTGCTGTTTTCACCTACAATATTGTATTGATGTAGGTATATTTGGATGCAAGGAGCCACTTACTTTGTTTCTAGATGATTCAGTTGATTTGAACAAATCACTTGAATTAATAATTTAATTAATGACTCATTTAGAGGGTGACTTGCTTTCTCATACTAGTGGTTTTAGTGCCGCCACATTTAAAACAAATATCAATATTGCACACCTCTATTAGTACAATGCCCTTAAAATAATACTATGGCATTACCATGATATAACATGCCTTCTTAAAAATAATACGCTGGTGCCTTTACCACAAAATCATTAATAAACTTGTTTATTTTGTAGGATGTTTTGCTTGGGCTGCTCAAGAAGACTTTGTTAAAGGGATCTCGGGGCAATAAAACTCCCCTCAAAGTGGTTGTGATGTCAGCAACGTTAGAAACGGAAAAACTCAGCTCTTTCTATGGAAACTGTCCTGTATTCACGATTCCTGGGCGTACATATCCAGTGAAGGAGACATTTTGCAATATGATTGGTCCAAAAGACAAAGAAAGTTCTGTCTATGTCAAAGAGGTGTGTTGTGACAATTTACATTATTATGAGCTTTATTACAAATAATGTATTTGAAAACAATCTGTGGTTAAAACCTGTTATTCTCTTCGCACTATGTAATTACATGCTGTTTGTGATCCATAGGTGGTGAAGATGACTTTAGATGTCCACACAAATGAAGCAGCCGGTGATATTTTGGTCTTTCTGACTGGTAAGTTCAGATTTTTAAAATAAATGTACACTTTTATTTAGCAAGAATGCATTCAGTTGATCACAAATCCAAGTTTCCACTATAGTATTAGGCTTCACTGTGCTGTGTTTTTAAAATTGATAATGATAAAAATAATAATAATATTTTTCTATTATTCTATTTTATACTTATTAATATTAGTTTATTTATAATTTATGTAAATGAATATACAATTTTATATATAATTGTATTTTCAATGTAAAGAAAAAATA
>CAIGQV010019070.1:22084370-22097417 GCA_903798115.1 Danio jaintianensis | reverse complement strand
CTACATTAAGGAGATGGTTATAGGAGACATCAGTTTTTTTTGTTTGAAATATATTACTTCAATGTGAGTGTTGAAATTCTGAAATCTTATGGATTGCCACATTCAAAGATGGCTGAAATAAATTTTCCAGAAGTATTACAATCATGGCTTTCTTTAGATAAAGCAAATATTGTGCTTTTTAGGTAAACCAGAAAAACAAAAGGAAGCAGAGGTCAGACACAAAGAGATAGCAGCTTGTGCTGGCGGCTCCAATGACTTCCTCATGCTCCTCTGTGTCTTCGAGAAATGCAGAGCGAGGTGATGAATTTAGACCCATTGACTAAATATAATCCAGACCTCTTTGTGAAATGTTGGTGTTCATTCTCTCTTTTGTCCTTCTAATAGTGAATATCCTTCAACCTGGTGTAAAGAGCACTGGATCCACTGGCGAGCGGTGAAATCAGCCTTCAGTGTAGAGACTCAGCTGAGGGAGATTCTTCTGCGCCTCAAGCAGGTCATTCAGAATTTCTCTACAATAATGTGTGCTAAAGGTGTAACACTACACAACAATGATTGTCCATACGTATTCAAGTTTTGAGCTCTGTAGCTGGCATGGTGCCAGTGGTGTAAAGTAACAAATACTCAAATTACTGTAATTGAGTAGTTTTTCTCAGGAATTGCAATTGACTAAGTAGTTTTAAAAATGTGTACTTTTACTTTCCCTTGAGTAAATTTTTAGCGCTGTATCGGTACATTTACTTCCCTATTTTCCTTCAGTTCGCAGTCACTACTTTATTTTTAATTGTCTAAGGGGATTGGCCAAAGTAGAAAAATCTGTCCCTCTGATTCCTGTCCAATCAAATCGCACATAGAAACTAAATTGCATCATACTGAACTACCTCAAGACATGGGCGCTTTATAAATGCAGCTAACCATTTGGAAGCATTAAAAGTGTCCAAGAAGATGCCCAAAATTGTCACACGCAATGACCCAGAGATTGTTTAGATTGCATGTCACTGATGAGAAGATGAAGGATGTTTACTGTATGATGACTGAAATGGTCTTAAACAATCACTACAGAATGTTACGTTTTCACACACATGCACAAACTGCATGTAAACGCATCATACTTTCTGTGTAATATTCAGTACTCTTGAGTACTTTTAAAAGGGCTACTTTTTACTCATACTTTGAGTAATATTTAGAACAGACACTTTTACTCTACTTGCACTACATTTTTGGGCAAGTAATGGTACTTTTAACTTTTAAGCAAGCAAGTAAACAAACAAACAAACAAACAAAAAAATATTATGTTTATAATTTATCCCGACTAATGCTGTAAACTCTAAGCTGTTTTGCCGACGTCGCTCTGTGGTTAAGCATGGACATCTAAAGGATAAGTTATGCTTTGCACTGTAAGACGCGCGTCCACGACTTTACACATTACATAATTAAGTGTGTGCAGTTTAAGTTACCTTATGGAGTCACTCTCACATTACATATTGGGGGACACATAAATCCCTGTTATGCGCGAATCTCAGTCATATCTGCGGGTGCTGCTGTTAATCCGTGGGTCAGGTAATCAATAATAGGCTGCATGCATTTAATTATGGGTGGGTCACGGGTGTATTTGATAAATCATTGGTTATGCAAACTTTAACTACTTTCTCTAAAATATTAAGGTGTTTTAAGCTACTTTATCTTGACAGACTTTTATTTTAAAAATCTGCGTCACAGCCAGACATGTGGTGAGCATCTGCGTTCTCACAATGAGTTTCTGAGTTCTTCCGAGGTAATCTGGGAACATATTCAGTGCTGCAAATAGCTTGCACAGCCTGTCCTGCTCATTCAAATCACTTGATTAAACGAATTAAATTGAAACAGACCGACTCAGTGGATGTATTTGTCATTAACAGTGAACACCGTTTAATACAGGCTTTTCAGAAACTGTGAATGTTTCACTTTAATTTTATTTTTTTATTATTATTTCATTTATTCAACAAACCAGTTTGTGTTTTGGTGCTGTGGGTTTTGTTCGTGCCAGTCTTACACAACTGTGCAGGTGGATGATTTGTCCGTGGAAAATAAGGATTTAATTAATGCTCCACTGTAATTGTTACCTCTCACAAACCTCTGTCATATTTTTGCTAAATTTTTAATACAAGTTAATAATTTAAAGATTGGCGTCACGGTGGCGCAGTGGGTAGCAGGATCGCCTCACAGCAAGAAGGTCGCTGGTTCGAGCCTCGGCTGGGTCAGTTGGCATTTCTGTGTGGAGTTTGCATGTTCTCGCTTTCATTTTCTCCTCACTCGTGGTGAGTTCAGGCAAGGGAGTGTTTAAGAAGTCAAACTGGCCACAATTTAGTTTGCCTGGCAGGAAAATATACATTTAAAATACATTAAATACAAAGGCTGGTTATTTTACCGGCAATGAGGGACAATAGTGGTATAACAAATTTCAAAGGAAAATCTTCATATTAAAAAGGAAACATAAGTTTGACTACAACAGATCCTACAAATGCCCTTAAATAATGTAGCCTATAGTTGACAGCAAGCCACAAGTGTTTATTGAGATTGTGTGGTCTGTCATGTAGGCTATAGGTCTGTTCTTTATGATGTTTTAAACAGACGTGCCTGCGGTGACCACAGTGATGTTCAGCTCTGACTAGGCACCTTTAATTAGCCTAGACTGTAGCCTACTGTATAATAGTTTCGCTATTTTTTATTTTTTTGGTCTTTTTTTACATTTATAGCTTATAAATAAAATGAACGCTTAGCTTATTTCCCTGTGGTCATTATGACGGGGATCATATTGCATATTCAGTTTATTCTTCATCTGTAAATTATGTAAGGCTATTTTATTAAGGGACTAAGCTATTAACAACTGTAATTCTCAGAATGGAAAAGGCTTGAGTGGATTGTTAGTTGAATATATCAAATCATTCAAAACTTTATCTATTGTGTTTATGATGGAGTGGTGATAAACGATTAATCGATAATTGATCGTTAATTTAAATGATCATTGATCACAGGATTTTGTGGAAATTGACATCCCTAATACAGATTCATTCAAATTAAGTTATATAAAAGTAGATGTCTCTAATGTACATCAACATGTGCAGTGGTTAAAATGACAAGCTCATACGAGATGTGACTATGTTGTCTGAGGTGCAGTATTTAGTAAAAATGATTTGCACTGTATTTAGACATATATTTGTTCATTTTCAGCTCGATAATGTATGTGCCTTCCAGGTTTTCTTAGGTGTCCTGAGTACGACTAGTGGATCATGTTGCAAAAAGCGCAAAACTCCACTGCATACTTATTTACACAGTGCTCATATTCATGGATGTGCTGTAACCTCAAGAAAACAACATTAGCATTACACCAGATCTGCTGTAAAAAGCAAATTCTCAGCCGCTAGACTTTTCTTAGTCATCTGTGATCAAAATTGACAATATGTCGTGCAGCAATTATTTCGGGACATTTGTTAAAAACTTTTTTCTTTCAAAAGCATGTCCCTAACACCCAATTATGAATAAATCAGATGCTTGTTTGTTATCAAAATCCTTGGTCTCCTTGATTGTTTGGGCAACCATGTTGCCACTGTAGTTGGATTATTCAGGTAAAATCTCTCATACCCCTTCATTTGTTGAGTGGTCCTGAAAAATCTTAGTTTGAAGGGCTATCTGGTACTTTACCTACACCTTCAACCAAAAGAGAATCAAGAAGGGCTAAGAGGTAGGATTAGAATTGGGCTCAAAAGTCTTTGGTACAAATATATACATCATTGCACCTCTAATATTTGCTTCAATTGTATTTGAATTTGAGTTGTTGCTGTTGTTGACTCTCTGTGTAGCAGAAGGACTTTCCACATGAGAGATTTGAGGGCAGTAGAAGTGAACTTCTGCGACAGTGCCTTTGTTTGGGCTATTTCACCAATGTAGCCAGGAGGTGAGCATCATGCTGTCATTTCAGTACATGAACAGAATTTTTTAAAGCCGATGTTAAAAGCCGATGTTTCTGTTTTCCTCAGATCTATTGGGAAATCATTCTGCACCATGGATGGACATGGGTCCAGTGTTCTCATTCACCCTTCATCATGTGTGAGCAATTAAAATCATTCTTAAGTTTATCAAAAAATCTAAATCATTTACTCATTTGGCATTCTTTTTTTAATGATGTATGCCCTTCTTCTTCACTTCATGAAAGTATGAAGAAATGTATCAAAAATGTACTGCTTTTACTAATAGTACAGTAAAAGTTACTAATGCAGTTCATAGCAACTGGCAGTTTAAAAAAGACTCACAATTACAATGGAGTGATTCAGTGTAACATCATATATGTGACGCTGGAACACAAAACCAGTCATAAGTGTCAGTTTTTGGAAATTGAGATTTATGCCTGGGTTTGTGTTGCAGGGTAAATGAATATCACATGGAAGCTGAATAAATAAGTTTTCCATTGATGTACACTTTGTTAGGTTAGGACAATATTTGGCTGAGATACAACTATATGAACATTAAAAAAATAAATAAATCTAAACATTAGTATAAAGTATTAAAGTACACATGAAATCAAAACTGACATATTGATTTTGTTAGCTCACATTGCTAGTTTTGTGTTGAACAATTCACCTGTGCATGTCATTAAGAATTTTTTTTTTGCCTTTGTAATCTTACTATTGACATCTGAATATGCACTTCCTGTTTTCAGTTAAATACCCAGATTATGTCTGTCTGAGTTATTGGGCGTGGTTAACATGTGTAGCCACACCCCTCCAGCTGTCAGTTGTGACAGCGCTATGACAACAAACAGAAATGGTGAAGAGGTGTCTGTTAGGTTTCTCTTGAAACCCATTTCCTGATCTTTCTGAATGAAATGCCTACTTTACTATATCTAATCAGCTCACAGTAGAAAAGAATAAGCCACGCCCACTGTTTTCTCATTTAAAGTCTGCATGAACTGGAAGCTGCGACGTTTTAAAAAATTGTGACGCAGTTCCTAGAGAAACGAATATTAAATACGAAAACAGTGGGTGTGGCTTGTTTTTTTCTACCTGATTGGATGTAGTAAAGTAGGCATTTCATTCAGAAAGATCAAGAAAAGTGTTTTAGAAGAGTTATTGCAACCTAATAGACACCGCCTCCTCACCATTTCTGTTTGTTGTCAAAACTGATAGAGGGGCGTGGTTAAATATGTTAGCCACGCCCAATACCTCAAACAGATGTAATCTGAGAATTTAACAGAAAAACAAAACAGGAAATGCATTTTCAGATTTTAATTTTAGATTACAAGGGAAAACAATTTTTTTTTCCTAATGACATGCACAGATGAATTGTTCACCACAAAACTATGAATTTGAGCTAACAAAATCATATGGTTAGTTTTGATTTCATTTGTACTTTAGTATTTCGTTTCTCTAGGAACTGTCACAATATGAAAAAGAAAAAAACACAGCTTCCGGTTCATGCAGACTTTAAAGTTGTCTAAATAGAGTGATTAGCACATTACTAATCACAAATTGAGTTTTGATATTTTTAGTGTAGGTAATTTACAAAATATCTTCATGGAACATGATCTTTAATTATTATTACTATAATGATTTTTAGTCAAAAGAAAAATCTATAATTTTGAAACATACAATCTATTTTGGCTATTGCCAAAAATATACCTGTGCAACCTAAGACATATTAAATGTGGTCTGTTATGATTCCATGTTTTATGAGAGTATACAATGTGATTTTACCTAAAGTCAATGTATTATTAAACAGAAGGCCTTATTAAAGGCATACGACATTGAATTCTAGAGTTAGTAAAAAAGGACCAAATGATTTTTTGATCAAACTGTTCCTTTAAACGCATCCTAAAGTTCATTCAGACTGTTCCAAACCTATTTTAATTTTTACATCTTTTATTCAGCTCTTCGGTCAAGAATTGCAGCTGGATTGGATCATTTTTCATGACGTGTTGGTGACCTCACGGGTGTACGTGAGAACCGTTTGCCCCATCCGTTATGACTGGGTGAAAGACCTGCTGCCAAAACTGCATGAGATTGATGTCTATGAGCTGAGTAGCGTTGCTAGAGAGGAAGTAACGGATGAAGAGATGGTCCAGTGGGAAAAGAAAGAGGCAGCAAAAAGACAAGCAGGTGCGTTTGAAGATGCTGAGCTATGTCGGATTCCATCATGTTTTTTTGTAATACTTTTTTTTGTTGTTTAAATAGAGGCCAGAGAGGATGCAGCAAAAAAGCTGGAGAAGAGAAACGATGAAAGCTCAATCACAGAAGCTCGTGCTCGCTATTTGGAGAGAAAACAGCAGAGAAAGGGAATATGAGAAGATCAAATGTTCACCACAGATTATGAATATGAAAGACTTTTATAATCTCAGATTTCAGAACATAATCCCTGTTTATGTGGTCCCAGTGGATTTTAATATGACTCTTGACTCAATGTGTAAAGAAAAAAAGACTTATTTTTAAATTTTTTCATGTAAATAAATAGTTTTTAAAAATAATTTGTGATAGAGTAATATTTTACTTATATCTTTAGAATGGAAACCAAACATGACAATTTTAGAGCAGTCCTGTATCCAGTCAAATAAAGAGGGATTTTGACAACTGATCAGAATAACAAATGTTTTCATTTGTTGTGATGAAAGAATCAGTGTTATTCCACCAAAAAATATTTATTTATGAACTTTTCTGAAGTTAAAACATTAGAGTTTGGTGTTGTCTTAAAATGAATATAAACACATCACCTTGAAAACATGGAACCGTTTTTTTTTTACTTTATGAAAACTCTAAATTGCAACATTTTAAATTAAGAAGAAAAGTCATCAGTAGTTTACAGAATAAAGTAAACTATATATTCCTATATATTTTACTCAACTTTAAAAAGTAAATCGATTGAAACCGAGTATTTTCTAATGGTCTCAAATAATTTCCATAGCTGCTTACATAAGTGTTTCTACTTCTATTAGTTTATTAGATTCTTTCAAATGTTTAACAAAAATAAAGTACAAGATTCTCAAGGACTATATTTGGCTTCTTCACAAGTTCAACCCGCATTTTAAATGTTAGTGTTTGCGAGTCTAAAAACGATTCAGTAACGGCACTTACAGACAGTTAAACGATTCATTTTGAAACGAGCGATTCGTTGACAAACGAACAGACCGCTAGAGAGCAGCAGCCGGAACTGACGTACACTGAATCAGAAGAACTGAATGATGTGGCAAAAATGAAACGAATAACTTAAAATGAACTTGACCACTCACAGCGGTACTTGTATATCAAACATAAAACATTAAGCCCCCAAACACTCGCACAAACCAAACCAGGACTTCGATAATCGCCTAGTTGATTAACAAAATCGCTGAAATCGCGAATGTCCTTCCGCCGCAAAGTCCGCGCTGCTGCTTCCGGATTGTCAGTCTGAGCTGTTTCCGCCGCCATTGCGGGTCTGAGCGAGTCCCATCCGTGCAGAGAGGGGAGAAAAAAAAAACAACCGTCTGGCGGATTGGCTTGACACGACGAAAACGCGACACTTGCATTCTCTGCGTGTTAAAAGCAACATTCCTGCATTTGAGCTGTTTTGAATCGGGCTGTCCGCGGAGAGGAGGTCGTCGCTCGCTAAAGCTAGGCAGAATTTTTGCGAGGAGTCCGGCCGGGAGGATTGAGAACACAAAGCCCAAACCATGGCTCAGATCCTGCCTATCCGCTTCCAGGAGCACTTGCAGGTGGGTTTTCATCACGGCTAAGCTTTACGAGAAGCTTTCGCCGTATTAATAATCGGTGGCCGTGCTGTAACAGAGGTGACAGTGCTCGTTAGCTTTAGCACTAGCTTAATGAATGACCTCCCATCAATTTCAATGGCTGTGTATCAAAAACTCGCGAGCTGCCGAGCAACATATCTGAACGTTAGAATCAAATGGATATGTGAGGCTGTAAAATGTTAAATGTTCAAATCAAAACCTCGAGGTCGTTGTTGGGAGCAATACAATATTACGTGTGAGTAATATTGAGTTTGTGATGCTCAAAATATGCGATCCTTGTAGGCAGGTCACTAGGTTTTGAGACACAGCCTATGCAGGTGCATGCAGTGATCGGTGAAAGGATTAAAGCAGCTTTATAAAGCTGAAAACATGCCGTGATTGATTTTGTCGGCTGAATAAAACGTAACCTCTCCACATTTGGTACACTTTTATGTATTCTTTATTGATATTCAAAAAAGGGTAGATGACTTATCAAAATCTGGTGAAATCCAATAAATAAAAAAAAATAATATATATTCAGCAGCATACATAAGATATCGTGCGTAATGACGCAAATTATACGTAAAATAGGGATTGACAGGTATCACGAATCGTTTCGTTTGGATGAATATCATCTGCAGTAACGTTACATTTGAGTTTTTGTACTTAAAGAATCTTGACTTTTGTTGAAGTGTTTAATGGGAACTGTGTCAGTTGTTGAAAATCTAATATTAAAGCATAACAACAACAGCAGTAGTATGATTTAATCACTGTTTATTTAAAGCTAAAATAAGAGTCCCTACACACCCACATCAAGAAAAAATACTTTATTAATGTATAGTAAATACTATAGTAAAGTGTATTATTCTGTATATATTAGAGTACTTTCAGCACTTTGTGGCATGCTGTAGTAATAACTAATTAACTAATAAATGCATTTAGTTTTTACAACAATAAACTGCTGTATTGTAGTTTAATATACCATATAGTGTATTATGGGATCATTGTTTTTATTACTATAATTAATATGTTACCATAGCAACTATAATATTACCACAACAGATTAAAGTACTTTAGTATAGAACTGTTCATGAACACTACAGTATTTACTTTGTTACTGTAGTATTTTTTGCATGTGGACAAATACAAACTGTTTATATACAAACATTTCATTCAGTTTTGCGTCATCTTTTTGTACATATCCAATACTTGGTTGAAATACCAAAATTGAAATAGTATCTGTCTGTAAACGTGTAAATAAGACTTTACTAAGTAAAATAAAATGAATGTAATACATTCAATAACTTTATCAAATTATCGCTCAAGTTATTATTGCTATTATTATTTTTTGGCTAGAGAGTTATGGACATCACATGGTTTTCCTCATTGCGGGCCATGTATTACAAATGTGTTTAGTTTTAGTGTTACAGCTAGTTTTGCTTTAGATTTTTAAGAATTCATTTTTTTCAACATTTTTTTTTTTGTATCATCTCGAATTTGAATTATTAAGTTATTATTATGTAATATCTATATTGATCTTGCCATGAAGTAGCCATAAGTTGCAGATGGTGCAATAAATAAACAAACATAAACAGCTAGGGTTTAGTGAAGTTTTGTTAAGACTTCCACTGAAAAAGTTGTTGACTGGAAAAGGCATAAACTAAATGAAAAGCTCGATCTTGGGTTTAAGGATCAATATCAGTTCATCAACATCAAAATCGATTAGTTTGTTTTGTCAACCCCCTTGCTTGGTGCAGTGAAGGCAAATGCTGACTGATTGCCACTAAATATATTTAGTGAACTGTCTTTTTAAATGCACTTTAATATGTGACATCACTGTTTTGGTGTCTGCATCAAATGACATTCTATATATGCATAGAATGTAAAATCGTCAAACGTCTACTTGAATGTTTCACATAACATTTGTAAAAATGAAATGTCAAAATATGAATGAAATAATGTTTCAGTGCCATTCATTGTAACATTCTTTTAAAATCTAAAAATGAAACAACACTTATTCTGACCTGTTCATATTAAAATATATAATAATTTGTGATTTATAAGAATAGTGACATATAAAGCTTTAAAATGACAGTTAATTGGTGTTTTAGGCCTGCCTTGAGGTCATTAACATGTCATGGAATGATCCCTTTTCTTAATATGTCTGACATAGCTTTTTTTTTTGTTATAGACTATTGTTTCATTGAATGACATTTTGGTGTGTGTTTTCTGGAAATCAGCAAAAATATATATTTAAGAAAAAATTCAAACATTTCAAGCTGTTTTAATTTTATTTCTGATGTAAAAATCCATATCTGAACCATTCATGTGCTTAATGACACATGTTAAAGCTTGCATGACTTAAATGGCAGATCCTAAAGATGCATTGTAATGTAATGAACTGGCTTTGACTTGAGTCATTACAGTGTATTGTTTGTGTGTCATTGCGCAGGTGCATCTCAGTGGGAGTGGATGATGACTCTTGTGAGAGAGGGCTCATAGCTGCCTGTTTTTATCACCAAAATGTTTAAAAAAATGTTGAAATAGACCTGCGGAAAAACATTTATGACCTCTAGGTAGGGTTGTGAAAAGTATCGAGTTCAATACCAATCGGTACTGAAATTTTATAAACGTCCATTCCCACTAACATTTAAGCACATACTTAAACACCACTGATTGGCCATTGTGTTCACATACTCAATAGAAATGACTGTGATTGGCCGTGAAGGTCATCAGTTCACCACTCTTCATTGCTGTTCACCAAGTGCAAACACGGATAGATGTACAGCGCTCAAATGTTAGTGGGAAATGGACGTTTTTAAAATTTCTGTACTGGTTGGTACCAAACTTGATACTTTTGACAAACCTGTGTCAAAAGCTTTGTATTAAAAACATCAAATATAGATTATTCCTAGGTTTGCAGTTCACTCGTTTTTTTTTTTTTTTTTTTTAAACAATGCTGGTTTTTAAAGGGTTAGTTCCCCCAAAAATGGCATCTGTTATTAATTACTCACCCTCATGTTGTTTCAAAGCCCTGAGACCGTTGTTCATCTTCGTAACACAAATTAAGATATTTTAGATTAAATCTGAGTGCTCTCTCATCCTCCATAACAGCTAATGTCCCGACTTGTTCAAAGTCCAGAAAAATACCTAAAAAATCCCTCAAAACTGACCGTATTCCTTAAGTGGGTCAATCTGAATATTATCAAGCTATGAGAATACTTTGTGTGCGCATAAATAAAAAATATCTTCCCCTCAGTGTCAGTATAGGGCGCACACTCATGAGAGAGTAATTAAAAACATAATTTACATTTTTTTATTGAACTAACCCCTCTTCAAATGTAGACGATAGAAATTATGACCTATCAATAGTGAATAACCTCACTGATGCTTTTTACAGCTCCAGAACCTGGGCATAAATCCAGCGAATATTGGATTTAGCACCCTCACCATGGAGTCAGATAAGTTCATCTGCATCCGGGAGAAGGTGGGTGAACAGGCCCAGGTGGTGATCATTGACATGAGTGATCCCAATACACCCATCCGCAGGCCCATCTCTGCAGACAGCGCCATCATGAACCCGGCCAGCAAAGTCATTGCACTTAAAGGTAAGACACAGGGGTGTTGAAGATATTTCGAATGTGGGGGGATGCATTAAAGCATGGATTTTTGAAAAGTAATGATAATTTTTGGGATGAATATAGAACCTCTTTTTCTGCAATCCCCTTCCACTCCCAACAAAGTATACATTGTTACTGCAGTTAATACACATTTGGCTGATCGAGACAGTTTAGTGTAACATAGTGCATTACTTTTGTGTTGTCAAATGACTTAAAAATACCATTCCATATTTCCAAGAAATGAATGTTCATATTCTAATTAATCTCTGTCTCGTTATGTATCAGTTTGGTTAAGAATAGCTTTTAAAATGCTCATTGGAAATGTCTTGCCGTCATAAATGCTTTGTCTGTTCTTTTTTTTTTTTTTTTTTTCTTACTGCTTTCTTATGTTTGCAGACGGTGAGTTCAATTTCATCTCTCCTGAGTTGTGGGCTTTTGAATTGTGAAATGTGGGGTCAATCTGAATGCCTTTTGATGTCGAATGATAGGTTAGCCTTGTAAGGAGGGGGTCGGGATGGTGTCACATGCATGTAACATGGCAGTAGCCTGTTTTCTTGTTTAGCGTCAAATTGGATCTGTTTATCTAATTTGTCGTTGTTGTGTTTGTTAATCAAAACAACAATATTCAATTTTGATTTACTTTTCTGTGTGTATTGGCAGTTAATGCAAGGCCTATTGTCTGTAAAGTGTTAGATTTGCAAAGCGAATGTAGATCTATATCACTCTGCAAGTCTATTGTGAGATTTGGATTATGATCTAGAAAAACAGGGAAATCAAATAAATATTGAACATTGTAATATCATCTTGGTGCACTTCTGATTTGTGTATTGTTATTAGAATATCTTGAGGCTTTAACTTCAAACGTTTGGGGTCAGAAAGATTTGATTTCTTGAAAGTAATACTTCAGCAAGGATGCAAAAAGAAGTGTTAAAACAGAAATGATTGTAATAAAAATGAAATTAAAAGACAAATACTGTACTAAAATACTGAATAAGTTTCAGCAAATGCACATTATTTTCGTCAAATGTGACATTTAATTACAACATTCTGTTCACATATGTCTGTAAAATATTACATATTAGAACTGTTTTTAGCACTGAAAATAATCTTGACATGTTTCTAAATCAGCATATCAGGATAATTTGACTCTGAAAAGTCATTAGACACTTAAGGACTGGATTCAAAATTCAATTTTGAATCAATGGAATAAAATAGATGAAAGTTTATTTACTCCAATAATATTTTACTGTTGCTGTTTTTATTGTATATTGGACAAATAAATGCAGCCTGGTTGAACGAAAGAGATTTTTCAAGCTCAAAATCATGCTGACCCTAAACTTTTGAGTGAATTTTATTATTTAGCCTTGCTTTATGTTGTAATATATGCATTTATATCGTTTTACTAATCGTTGCATATGAGGTCAGATAATAATGCTAAAAAAAAAAAAAAAAGTAAGCTACTAGTGGTTCAGTCACTAAGTTATAGTGACGCCAAAACAATATTGGGACCTGTCATGTCTGAATGACATTTCTTTGTTTAAAAATATCCAATATTGAAACCATCTGCAAAATTATTATGCTAACTAATTTGTATTAATTATATAAAAACAATCAAATTAATAACAAAAAAATTAAATATTTGTTTTATATTTACATATATATATATATATATATATATATATATATATATATATATAT